>PVJS01030923.1:0-23771 GCA_004027185.1 Glis glis | reverse complement strand
TTTCTTTCTTTCTTTTTTTTTTTGGTACTGGGGATGGAACCCAGAGGCATTCTACCTCCAAGTTATACCCCCAACCCAATTTTATTTCTTATTTGGAAACAGGGCCTCACTAAGTTGCTGAGGCTGGCTTCGAACCTGTGATCCTCCTGTCTCAGCCTCCCAAGTGCTGGGATGACAAGCGTGTAACACCATGCCCGGCCCTATTTCATTTTTGCAACAGGGTCTCACTAGGTTGCTGAGAGCCTCACTAAATTGCTGAGGCTGGCCGCAAACCTGTGATCCTCCTGTCTCAGCCTCCCAAGTACTAGGATCATAGGTGTACATCACCACACCCAGCTTTTTATTTACTTTGAAACAGGGTTTTGCTAAATAGCTGAGGCTGGACTTGAACCTACGATCCTCCTGTCTCAGCCTCCCAGGTACTGGGAGTACATGCATGCGCCACCACGCTTAGCTTGACCTCCTTATACTTTATTAAAAATTCTCCTCTTCTGCAGGGCGTGGTGGCGCACATGTGTAATCCCAGTACCTGGGAGGCTGAGACAGGAGGATCGCAGGTTCAAAGCCAGTCTCAGCTACTTAGTGAGTTCCTCCGCAACTTCGTGAGACCCTGTTTCAAAATAAAGAATAAAAAATAGGGCTGGGGGTGTAGCTTGGAGGTAGAACGCCCCTGGGTTCAGTCCCCGGTACTGCAAAAATGAACAATTTTTTTTTTTTTGCAGTACCGGGGATTGAACCCAGGGGCGTTCTACCTCCGCGCTACACCCCCGGCCCTATTTTTTATGCTTTGTTTTGAAACCGGGTCTCACGAAGTTGTGGAGGGTCTCATTAAGGAGAGAGAGAGAGAGAGAGAGAGAGAGAGAGAGAGCTGAGGCTGGCCGCGAACCTGGATCCTCCGGTCTCCGCCTCCCAAAGTACTGGGATTACAAACGTGCACCACCATGCCCGGATATGAACAATTTTTTTAAAAATTAAAATAAAATAGATCTGGGGGTGTAGAATGCCTCTGGGTTCAATCCCCAGTAACACAAAAAAAATTTTTTTTTTAAATTTAGCATTTTCTTCAATTATAGTTACATTAGTAAAACTAAAACTTTGTCATCAAAATTACAGAAATTTTAGCCAGGCATGGTGGCACATGGCCTATAATCCCAGTACTTGGGAGGCTGAGACAGGAGGATCACAGGTTCGAGGCCAGCCTCAGCAACTTAGTGAGACCCTGTTTCAAAAAAAGATATAAAGAATCTGGGCATAGTGGTGCACACCTATAATCCCAGTACTTCGGAGGCTGAGACAGGAGGATCACAGTTTTGAGATCAGCCTCAGCAATTTAGTGAGGCCCTGTTTCAAAATAAAAAATAAGCCGGGCATGGTGGTGCAGGCCTATAATCCCAGTACTTGTGAGACTGAGGAGAATCGGAGGTTCGAGTACAGCCTCAGCAAGTAGTGAGACTCTCGTCAACCTAGTGAGACTCTGTGTGTGGCAGTCAGTGACCCCGGGGCCTCTGGCTGTCCCACCTCTTCGTGTTGGTGGATCATTAGGAGGAATATCTATCTCCAAGCCCATTCCTGTGGGTGTGCACTTGCTCGTGTCCCAGAACAGCTGGGGCCAGGCCGCGACAGCGCACCTGCTCCTCCCACAGGGAAGAGAGAGCGTGCCCCCCGCCCCGGGTTTGGTTTCTCCAGGGCTATTTCAGCTGCGCACTTGACCACTTCCCCCCCCACCCCGCCCCGGGCACAAGCCAGGTCCCAGCTCTAGCAGAATGTGAGTGCCGGGCACGGGGTGCACACCTGTCATCCCTGTACTTGGGAGGCTGAGACAGGAGGATCACAGGTTCGAAGACAGCCTCAGCAAGAAGTGAGACTCTCATCAACCTAGCGAGACCCTGTTTCAAAACAAAAAATAAAAAGGGCTGGGGGTGTAGCTCAGAGGTAGAATGCCCCTATGTTCGACCCCTAGCACCACAAACACACACACAAAAAGACTGTGTGACAACAGAAAGGAGGAGAAGAGATCCGGGCCAGGGACGGGGAGGGGCTCTGTTTGGAATTCCCAGAGGTACGTCTGCTGTCCAGGTCCAGCGACGCCGGGCCCAGCAGATGTGACTCACCCACAGCAGTGGCATGATGACATCCCCACAAGACTCGGGTACTTACGTGTGGTGACACAGCTACATTCAAAGGGCCTGGCTTGGCCGGGCGTGGTGGCGCACGCTTGTAATCCCAGTACTTGGGAGGCTGAGACCAGAGGATCCAGGTTCGTGGCCAGCCTCAGCTACTTAGTGAGGCCCTCCACAAGTTAGTGAGACCCTGTTGCAAAATAAAGAATAAAAAAATACCGCAAAAAAAAAAAAAAGGGCCTGGCTTGCCTCGCGTGGTGGTGCAGGCCTGTAATCCCAGTCCATGGGAGGCTGAGACAGGATGATCGCAGGTTGGAGGTCGGCCTCAGCAATGTAGCGAGACCCTCAGCACCTTGGTGAGACGCTGTTTCAAAATAAAAAAATAAAATAGGTTCGGGGGTGTAGCTCGGAGCAGAATGCCCCTGGGTTCCATCTCTAGTACCACAAAGGGAATAAAAGAGTCCCCAGGAGGTGGAAGGTGCTGGGGGCGTGGGAGCCAAGGGCAGAGGGGCCGCCCACCGTGGGGAGCGGCACTGGGGGCTGAGGTTCTCCCTCCCTGTGAGGGTGGGGTCTCCACCCTGGGCCCAGGCCCCTGGCGGGGTTATGGGATCATTTTAGGGCCCCACCTTGGCCAGTCCAGCAGCAGCGTCTTGTTCCACCTGCTGGCCGCTCGCGGAAACTGCTCTCCCCTGGGTGCTACCCGCGGCTCCAACGCTGGGGCAGAGAGAGGCCTGCGCCCCGTCGGGACACTCCAGCCCCCCGCCGCATCTGTCTCAGGGGAGCACTGGCCACCCATGAGCCCCGAGGGCAGGTGTGGGCTCCTCGGCTCCCTCCTCTGGACAAGGCCCGAGGCGAGGGGTGCTGCGCGGGAGGGCTGAGAGGCAGGGCCTGGGAGGGCGCTGGGCCGCTCAGTCCCCTCGCTCCCACTAGGGCTCTGGGTTTTGTGATACTGGGGATGGAACCCAGGACCATTCTACCTCCGAGCTACACCCCCAGCCCTGTTTTTATTTTTATTTTGAAACAGGGACTTGTTAGGTTGATGAGTCTCACTACTTGCTGAGGTTGTCCTCAAACCTGCAGTCCTCCTGTCTCAGCCTCCCAAGAACTGGGATGACAGGCGTTCGCCACCACACCTGGCTGTAGAATGAAGTTTTAAAAGATGTGAGCCGGCTGCGGTGGCACACGCTTGTCATCCTAGTACTTGGGAGGCTGAGACAGGAGGATCGCATGTTCATGGCCAGCCTCAGCTACTTAGGCCCTCCACAGCTTAATGAGACCCTGTTTCAAAATAAAGAATAAAAAATAGGGCTGGGGGTGTGGCTCAGAGGTAGAATGCCCCTGGGTTCAATCCCCAGTACCCCCCAAAATAAATAAATAAAAGACGGACCTCTCCACTTTGATCAACAACTTGAGTTTATGGAATTTATCCAAGAAGTAGCACTTGAAAGAAAACAAGATCTACATTTATCCTTATAAGCACACGGTCCTAGCTGGGTATGGTGGTGCACGCTTATAATCCCAGTCCTTGGGAGGCTGAGACTGGAGGATCCGTGTTCGCGGCCAGCCTCAGCTACTTAGTGAGGCCCTCCGCAACTTAGTGAGACCCTGTTTCAAAATAAAGAATAAAAAATGGGCTGGGGGTGTAGCTTGGAGGTAGAACGCCCCTGGGTTCAATCCCCAGTACTGCAAAAAATAAATAAATAAATAAATAAATAAATAAATAAAATTTAAAACAAGCCAGGGGTGGTGGCACAGCCCTGTAATCCCAGTACTTGGGAGGCTGAGACAGGATTGCAGTTTCAAGGACAGCCTCAGCAAGTAGTGAGACTCCCATTAACCTAGGAAGACTCTGTCTCAAAATAAAAATAAAATTGGGCTGGAGGTTTAGCTCAGAACGCCCCTGGGTTCAATCCCCAGTAACACACACACACACACACACACACACACACACACACACAAATTGAAACAGTCTAAGTTGCTGACAGCCTCACTAAATTGCTGAGGCTGGCCTCAAACCTGTAATCCTCCTGTCTCAGCCTCCCAAGTACTAGGATTACAGGTGTGCACCACCACACCTAGCTAGAATGTACTTTTTTTTCGGTACTGGGGATTGAACTCTGAGGCATTCTAGAAACAGGGCCTCACAAAGTAGCTGAGGCTGGCCTTGAACCTGCGATCCTTCTGTCTCAGCCTTCTAAGTACTGGGATTACAAGTGTGCGCCACCATGCCCGGCTAAAAAAACTTTTAAAAGGGCTGGGAGTGTAACTTGGAGGTAGTGCGCCTCTGGGTTCAACACACACACACACACACACACACACACACACACACACACACACACACTAAAATAATGGCAGTAATACACCCACCCCGTAAACTATCTTCCATACCAGACTCTGATCTTAAAAGGATTTGCAAATGACAGCTTCAAATTATTAAAATATGAAAGTTCCTGTCTGAAGTGGGATTCTGGGTCAAAGGATGAACTGTTAAAGAGACTTCTCCCTGACACCTGGGTTCTGAAGTCTCAGGCGGAAGTGGGGGTGTTTGAATTCACAAAACAACACGAGATGTCAAGGAGTCAACTCAATTCAATCAACAGTAGAAACACAATGTGTTCACAGTATGAAGACCCCAGACCCTCCTCAGGAAAACAACGGAAATGCCCGGTGACATACAGAAAGCCAGGCTGTAAAACAGTAAGGCACAAGGTGGGCGTCAAAGAGGTTTCAAACCACATGGGACGGGAGCCGTGGGCTTAGAAGGCAGGTAAGCACGACTTGGACTTTTATTCTGTTTTCTCTTTCTTTTTATGGTGCTGGGAATTGAACCCAGGGGCGGTCTACCTCCTAGCTACACCCCCATCTACCTCCTAGCTACACCCCCATCTACCTCCAAGCTACACACCCAGCTCTATTTTTTTTTTTAATTTTTATTTGTACTGGGGATTGAACCCAGGGGCATTCTACCTCGAGCTACACCTCCAGCCCTAGTTTTAATTTTTATTTTGAAACAGGGTCTCACTAAGTTGTGGAGGACCTCACTAAGTAGCTGAGGCTGGCCGTGCGATCCTCCTGTCTCAGCCTCCCAAGTACTGGGATGACAAGTGTGTGCCACCACACCCAGCACCTCACATATGTACATAATGTCGATGGGAGTGATTCCTTCACCGATCCTCCCTCTCCCTCCCCTTCCCCTCGCACCTCCCTGGCTCCACTGGGGTTTCTCCTCCATTATCTGGAGCCCCTCTGGCACCCCGATGACTCCCTGGCTCCCCCATATGAGAGAGAACATAAGCCCCTCCGCTTTCTGTGACTGGCTGATCTCACTTAGCATCATGTTCTCCAGGTCCATCCATTTTCCTGCAAATGAAAACGGATTTTGTTCTTGATTGCTGAGTAGAATTCCATTGTGTGTATATCCCACAATTTGGTAATCCATTCATCTGTTGATGGACCCCCCTAGGCTGGCTCCATAATTTGGCGATTGTGAATTGTGCTGCTATGAACATGGATATGCATATATTACTGTAATTCTCTGATTTCAGTCCCTTTGGAAAGATACCCGGGAGTGGTATAGCTGGATAGTTTTTACTTTGAATCAGGATCTCGATGGTTGCTGAGAGTCTTGCTAAGTTGCTGAGGCTGGCCTTGAACCTGGGATCCTTCTGTCTCAGTCTCCCAAAGTACTGAGATTACTGGCATGCACCACCATGCCTGGCAGTAATATTCTATTTCTTAAGCTGAGAGAGGTGGTGCACGCTTGTAATCTCAGTACTTGGGAGGCTGAGCCAGGAGGATCAAAGGTTCGCAGCCAGCCTCAGCTTCTAGTGAAACCCTGTTTCAAAATAAAGAATAAAAAAATAGGGCCAGAGGTAGCTCAAAGGTTGAATGCCCCTAGGTTCAATCCCCACTCAGTTCCAAAAAAAAATTTTAAAAAAATTCTATTTCTTAACCCAGGTGGGTGATGGGTATATGGGTGTTTATGTATTCGTTTGTATTATTATTTTTTTGCGGTACTGGGGATTGAACCCAGGGGCGTTCTACCTCCAAGCTACACCCCCGGCCCTAGTTTTTATTCTTTATTTTGAAACAGGGTCTCACTAAGTTGCAGAGGGCCTCACTAAGTAGCTGAGGCTGGCCGTGAACCTGGATCCTCCGGTCTCAGCCTCCCAAGTATTTGGCAAAAGGCGATTTCATTTTGGTAACAGGTAGGGAGTCAGACTCCGCTAAGTGCTCACGGAGCGCTGGGGACAAGCAGATCTTGAGCAGATGGCACACGGGCTTCTGCAAACCCGGGCAAGAATGTCCTCCAGCCCAAGGTCTCGCCACACCGACCCAACTTGCCAGGGCTGCTGGAAAGGTCGTGCAGTCAGTCTGTCAAGGAACACAGCGACTGGCTTGCCGTTCTGTTCACCAGTCCTGGACAACTGGTGTGTGGGCTGGGCCTTGCTGGGAGACAGGACTCCCTACTGTGTAATTGGGTGGCTGAAAAGAAATGAGGATATGCATTTTTTTTTTCGCCATACTGGGGATTGAACCCAGGGGCATTCTCCCTCCGAGCTACACCCCCAGTCTTACTTTTATTCTTTATTTTGAAACCAGGTCTCACTAAGTTGCGGAGGGCCTAAGTAGCTGAGGCTGGCCGCAAACCTGGATCCTCCGGTCTCAGTCTCCCAAGTACTGGGATTATAGGTGTGCACCACCACGCCTGGCTAGAGACCCTGTTTCAAAACAAAAATAGGGCTGGGCGTGTAGCTCAGAGGTAGAATGCCCTTGGGTTCAATCCCCAGTATCACAAAGAATATAAAATTCTTCTCCTGAGTTTATCTAGGTTAACTTTCTATTTCCTTTATTTGTGTGTGTGGTATTGGAAATGGAACCCAGGGGCATTCTACCTCCAAGCTACACTCCTAGCCCTATTTTATTATTTGGAAACAGGGTCTCACTAAGTTGTAGAGGGCCTCACAAGTTGCGAGGCTGGCTGCGAACCTGCGATCCTCCTAGGCCACCACAGCCAGCTTAGAATCTTTGATCTCCTACATGTTTACTAGATGTTTGTTAGGTGTCAGGAACGTGTATCTATCAGGTAAGCATTCCAGTTGTTCCTATTTTACACGCGAGGAGACCAAAGCTTGGAGCAGGGCGTTGCCAGTGTACACTAATGCACAGAGGACACACCTGAATTTTCAGAAATGAAATGCTCTTTTTCATCAAAACCATCTGAGCAAGCCAGGTGTGGTAGCGCATGCCCGTAATTCCAGCACTTGGGAGGCCGAGACAAGAGGATTGCAGGTTGGAGGACAGCCTTAGCACATAGCGAGACTCTTGTCAACTTAGTGAGACCCTGTTTCAAAATAAAAATTAAAAAATAGGGCTGGGGGTGTAGCTCAGAGGTAAAGTGTCCTGGGTTCAATCCCCAGCATCACAAAAAACATAAAAAAGGGCAGGTTACACTTGAAACACAAGAAAACAGGGGTTTCTTAGAAGGCGACCAAGAGTGAACAGGAACCAGGCACACCACGCTATTTCATTCAAGATTCGTAGGAGCGGCAGCTACCACCATCCACCCTACAGCCAGGGACAGCATGGCTGCACGCTGGCCGCTCGCTGCAGCCGCTGGCTCACAGGGCCGAGAGGAGACGTGAGGTCAGCGGACCCGGGGGAAGCCCGTACTTTTCTCACATAAAACTTCAGGTGACTCCGGTCTCTAAAGGATCCCATGTCCTAAAACCAAAGACTGATTTTGCTATTTAACCAACGCCACATGCCTGCCTATATGTGTATTAAACATATAGATTTTGGCGGTACTGGGGACTGAACTTAGGGGCACTGTACCTCTGAGCCACACCTCCAGCCCTTTGTGTTGTTTTGAAACACGGTGTCACTAAGTTGCCCAGCTGGCCTTGAACTGGTGATCCTCCTGTCTCAGCCTTCCAAGTACTGAGATTCCAGGTATGTGCCACTACACCCGGCCACATACTTATGTTCTTTGAAATAGTTTTTTTTGTGGTGCTGGGGATGGAACCCAGAGTGTTCTACCTCTGAGCTACACCCCCAGCCTGATTTTATGTTTTATCTTGAAACTGGGATCCTCCTGTTTCAGCCTCCCAAGTACTGGAATTACAACCATGTGCCACCACGCCCAGCTTCTGTGAAATAATTTTAAGCTACACACCACTCCAGGGCTGGTAGAACCCAAGTAGGATGACCTAATTTTACAACCTCACAGCCTTTGAAATCCTAGAGGTGATGAATTCCTGAGGTTCAGGGTGCAGCTTCAAGATGTGCAGAACCGCCCTTAACAGAAACAATAAAGGCTGCCCTTTCTCTCCTGTCAAAGGCTTGGGGAGGCCGGGCGTGGTGGCGCACGCTTGTAATCCCAGTACTTTGGGAGGCAGAGACAGGAGGATCCGGGTTCGCGGCCAGCCTCAGCTCTCTCGCTCCCTCTCTCCCTGTCTCTCCTTAGTGAGGCCCTCTGCAACTTCGTGAGACCTGGTTTCAAAATAAAGTATAAAAAATAGGGCTGGGGGCGTAGCGCGGAGGTAGAATGCCCCTGGGTTCAATCCCCGGTACCACAAAAAAAAAAAAAAAAAAAAAAAACAACAACAACAAAGGCTTGGGAGGACATTATGTACAAGTTTGGATCTGTCACACAATGTGGAGGAAAGAGGTCACGAGGTCCAATCTCCCTCAACACTGGAGGAGCAGACCAGTGCCACATGCCTCGGATGGGCAGCACGGAGGGGAGGCTGGCCCGGCACGGCTGCGCTCGCCCTCCTCGTCCCCATGGCTCACCAGGTCCTCCCCAAGCCACGGGGAAACCAGTTTGCAACAGAAGAAAAGTGCTTTTTGAGTGACACTCCTCTCCCACTTAGCATCTATTCCACGCACTTGTGACAGGACCCAACACTGTGCTCCCGGGAATAAGGGAAGGGGAGCGATGGAAGAGCCTCTGCATGGAGGCCGTCACGCTCAGAGCGCGGGGAGCAGCTCCGGCCCGCCACTTCCCAGCTGTATCAGGACACGCGCACCCGCGTCAGGACCTCCCGAGGAACACAGGATCGGAAGGAAGACAACGCGCCATGAAGCTGTGGCTTCCAGAGCAATTTATTCATTAAAATCTATTCACTGTGCCATCAACAGTTCTCGTGTGTGTGCTGTGCTGAGAGAGACACTGAGAAGATTTAACAAGTTCATCATTTAATAAGTCTGAATTCATTTTCACCACATGGTATTGTACACGGTCATCTGCTGAAACAGATTTCTTTTTAACAGATCTTAGTTTAAAAAAGTCATAGATACTTTGAGTTCTGTATAAACTGGTGGATAGCAAGTTAGTTCCTTTGTTTTGACTTATAAGCCTCAATTCACCGCAGAATAAAGAACGTAGGCCAAAGAAAGCATAATCGGTCACTCGTATAGAACAGTATTGTTTCTATAATTTGAAGCTTTCTGAATGGACGGGTTCAGGCCTGATCCAACTGTAAAAAGATCACTTAATGAATAGACTATATGGAAATTGTACAAAATGTTATTAACTTTAATCATTAATAGCTTAAATAGCACTATATTACTAATTGCTATTCAAAATCAAAAACCTGTTTTTGAATCCCCAAGGAGGCAGAGTGTGTACACAAACACCCGTGCGGCCCTGTGCTTAGGGGTGTGTCGATACATACTCCAACGGAAACTTTGGCTTTCGGATAGAGTCAAACATTTAAAAGAATGGCTTTAATCGTCATTGTAAGTATACGGTAGGTCAGGGAAAGTGTGCTTTAATTAAATATACACATACCAGTGATGCTGGCAAGGTTGAAAGTTACTCCTACTGTTGAGAGCTATAAAAACTAGTTTGTACATGACAAGACAATGAGGAAAAAGCAATCCCTTTAAAACAAAATAAAAAAAATGTTCACAGTGGTTTGTATCAACAGTATGCATTTTATGACAATACCATGTACAGAGTCAGAGCACCCTAGGGCTCTCTTTATATCCTAAAGAAAACAAGCATTTACATTATTCATGGGTTGTACTGAATTAAAAAAGGACCAACTGTACACCTCCCACTTAGACAGGACTAATTGTCCTGGGGTGTACAGGTTTAACACCATCATTACGTTGTTTGCAAAAGGAATCAGGGATTAAAAAACAAAAAGAGAACACTTTTTCTTAGGAGTGGAGTGTCTTTCATTTGCTGCTATAACCAGCAAATGCCAATGATTAAACCAAAAATGGAAGGAGGGGCCACAAACACAGATCTATCTGAGCAGGCCGACCAGTACACCTTACAGTTTTAAAAATGAAGGTATATACTCTATGTTACAAGTCCCAACTAGGTAGTGTCAAAATGACATCTATTTCTTTGCCTGCTTTGTGATCATACCCCTGGGAGGTGTTACGGGTCTTGTGGCATTCGGCTTCTTTTTCTCTGCAGGCTTTAAAATCTGAAAAGATTAAAGACAGTGCATTTTAGGAAATATATTCAACCCAAAATCTTCGTAAGAGTTTTAAAGTATCATTCGAATCTTTTGTTCAGAAAAGCTTCTAGCTGTTTAAATCTGCCCAACACTTTGCAAGCCCCACTAGCCTATGAACACAAGCCAAGCTGGCATGATGACATTCTGGTAATAAATGCCAAGATGAACAGATACAATATATAACCTGGACAGGATCTCCCTCTGGGTAAAGGACCATTCTAAGCTCACTAGCTGCCCCTCCTGACAGAAGGCGGTGGGTGGGGCAGGACAGTGTTTCTCAAAGCCCTACAGGATTCTGCACAACCTCTGGGAGCTGCAGAAGAATTCATTTAACTGACGACTGCCACAAGATTTCAGGGTTATGTGTAATCCCAGTACTTGGGAGGTGGAAACCGGAGGATCCGGGTTCGCGGCCAGCCTCAGCTACTTAGTGAGGCCCTCCACAACTTCGTGAGACCCAGTTTCACAATAAAGGATAAAAAATAGGGCCGGGGGTGGAGCTCGGAGATAGAATGCCCCTGGGTTCAATCCCCGGTACCGCAAAAAAAAAAAAAAAAAAAAAGATTTCAGGGCTATGTTTATGACTGTCGGCCTGGACTTGGTCATGTTTATCTTAATAAGCAAACGAGAAAATGATGGAGAGAAAACGATGGTGCTCTGTGCTGAGTGGAGGCCAAATGACGTCATGGTGCTTCGACAGAGGCTTTGTAGACATCAGGCTAGAGAAAAGCAGGGACAATTAGATAACCACGCAGCACACCAGCCGACAGGACTGAAAACCACAGACGAGCAGAGGCTTAACTTCAGCCGAAGACTCCATTGACAGTATGACTTTAGACTACAGGAAAGGAACCTTAAGCATAAGGGAAGTAACAGATTGTTTTGTTCTTACTTTTTTTTTTTTTTGCCGTACTGGAGATTGAACCCAGGAGCATTCTACCTCTGAGCTACACACCCAGCCCTATTTTTTATTTTGAAACAGGGTCTCACTAAGTAGATGAGGCTGGCCATGAACCTGGATCCTCCTGTCTTAACCTCCCAAGTACTGGGATTACAAGCGTGCACCACCACACCTAGCTTTGTTTTCACTTATTTAAACAATTCAAAAATGGTTAAATTCAACACTGGAGAAGGGTTCCATGATAATCTCTTCCCTTTAAAAGGGACCCACACATTACACACCTAGGACAAACACTAGCTACAGGAAAATAAAAAATTTAGCCTATGCAACCTAAGTGAACAGCAGGTAGGAAGCAACAATTATTTCTTTTTTTTTTTTGTGGCACTGGGGATTGAACCCAGGGGCATTCTACCTCTGAGCTACACCTCCAGCCCTATTTTATTTGGAAACAGGGTCTCGCTAAGTTGCTGAGGCTAGCTTCAAACTTGTGATGCTCCTGTCTCAGCCTCCCAAGTACTGGGATTACAGGCGTGCGCCACCTCACCCAGCTCCCGCCCCCCCTTTTGTGGTACTGGGGAGGGAACCCAGGGGCCTTCTACCTCCATGCTACACCCCCAGACCTATTTTCTTATTTGGAAACAGGGTCTCACTAAATGCTGAGAGCCTCACTAAGTTGCTGAGGCTGGCTTCAAACCCGCTATCCTCTTGTCTCAGTCTTCCAAGTACTGGGATTACAAGCATGCGCCGCCACTCCTATCTTTTTTTTTTTTTTTGCGGTTCTGGGGATTGAACCCTGGGCGTTCTACCTCTGAGCTACACCCCCAGCCCTATTTTTTTTGTTTTTGCGGTACTGGGGATTGAACCCAGGGGCGTTCTACCTCCGTGCTACACCCCCGGCCCTATTTTTTATACTTTATTTTGAAACCGGGTCTCACGAAGTTGCGGAGGGCCTCACTAGGTAGAGAGAACGCGCGCGCGCTGAGATTGGCCACGAACCCGGATCCTCTGGTCTCCGCCTCCCAAAGTACTGGGATTACAAGCGTGCGCCACCACGCCCGGCCCCACTCCTATCTTTTTTATTCTTTATTTTGAAACAGGGTCTTGCTAAGTTGCGAGGGCCTCACTAAGTAGCTGAGGCTGGCCAGGAACCTGTGATCCTCCTGTCTCAGCCTCCCAAGTCCTGGGATTACAACTGTGCGCCACCACACCAGCTAATGATTTCTTTTTAAGTCAGCAAAACTTACACCTAATAAAGAGGAAATAACGTTGAAAACATGCTTTACCTGAAAGGAACACATTAGTGTCTCGTCCACACTCATCATGGCACCTGCATTGTCAAACTCTCCACAATAATTGGGTGCAGAAAACAGAGTGACCAACTGCCTCTTTGCAAAAAATTCATATCCATCTTCAACCACCTTGGAAAGAAAATGTTCTCAGTGTAAGTAGATGCGAGTTTTAGGCAAGTCAAACCACTCGTCAGTTTCCCACTGAGCCTGATCATCCTGTAGGTCGCTTCCAGAGACATTTTGTATAAGTAAGCAATACCTACCCACCAAAACCAACAAGGAGAATCTGTGCTCACACACATGCTCTAAGTGTACATGGAAAAGTCAAAATCAATACCTGATGGGCTCTACATATAAGATCCAAATCATGCTTATGGAGAAATTTTGCAACCACTTCTGCACCAAATGTGAAGGACACGCCTCTGTCATTTTCACCCCAGCCTAAGACATCTTTATCGGGGTCAGACCACAAAAGATCACAAAGAAGACCTTGATCGGGCACATCAGTGGGGCGCATAATTCGCCGAATCTGCTCCATAGATTGAAGATCTGGTGATAAACCTATTAAAATTAGCGAGAAAAACCATTGAAGAAAGCAGAACTGCTACTTTAACAGCTCCACTTGTCCAGACCCCGTATCTCTGACACCACAGTTTAGTTTAAATCGATGGCTATGTTTTACTTACTTAGTTTTGGTTAGAACAAAAAACAAAAAAAAACCCTCTTGCTTGCTTAGTATGCACGAGGCCTTGGGTGTGATCCCGTGCTGCAGAAACAAAAAACGCAACCAAATATGTACTGGGATTTATTACATGCACTAATTTGCAGGGCAGGCTATGTTTCAACAGTACAGACAGTTACCTCAACATACAGAACCCTGTAAAATTAAAATCCAGCGACTTTCAAAGCCACCGCTTCAAAACTGTACGTCTCCAGTTGCTGAGAATAAGGGGCGATGTACATACTAGGTATTATCATCACTTGTGACATTGGGCACAGAATGCTCAGGGGCCAGGTAGCTCTTGGAAATCTCTGCTGTCCACAGACCATCAAATCCGTCTGCCCAGCTAAAAGGAGGTCCGTTCTCAGCTGAGTTAAAAGCCGGGCGTGGTGGCGCACACTTGTAATCCCAGCACTTGGGAGGCTGAGACAGGAGTTCGCGACCAGCCTCAGCTACTTAGTGAGGCCCTCCACAACTTAGCAAGACCCTGTTTCAAAATAAAGTATACAAAATAGGGCTGGGGGTGTAGCTCGGAGGTAGAATGCCCCTGGGTTCCATCTCCAGTACCAAAAAAATCTCATGCCCAACTCTACCGAGATCTGTGTCAGTGTAGGAGGGCAGAGACAATCCCTCACTACAATACACGATGGCTAGTTAACTTCTTTTTTTACCTCGATACTGGGGATTGAACCCAGACACATTCTACCTCCAAGTTATACCTCCAACCTGATTTTATTTCTTATTTGGAAACAGGGTCTCACTAAAGTGCAGAGGGCCTCGTTAAGTTGCTGAGGCTGGCTTCAAATGTGCGCTCCTCCCGTCTCAGCCTCCCAATTACTGGGATTACAAGTGTACACCACCATGCCCAGCCTGGTTAATTTTTTTTTTTTTTGGCAGTACTGGGGATTGAACCTAGGGGCATTCTATCTCCGAGCTACACCCCCAGCCCTAGTTTTAATTCTTTATTTGGAAACAGGGTCTCACTAAGTTGCGGAGGGCCTCACTAAGTAGCTGAAGCTGTCCGCAAACCTGGATCCTCCAGTCACAGCCTCCCAAGTACTGGGATGACAAGCGTGTACAACCACGCCCAGCTCCTGGTTAACTTCTGACACAGAAACAGACACTAAAAAAACCCCTCCCAGCCAGGCGCAGTGTGCACGCCTGTAATTCCAGTACTTGGGAGGCTGAGACAGGAGGATCGCAGGTTTGTAGCCCTCCTTAGCTACTTAGTGAGACCCTATTTCAAAATAAAAGAATAAAATGGGCCGGGCGTGGTGGCCCACCCCACGCTTGTAATCCCAGTACTTCAGGAGGCGTAGACCGGAGGATCCGTGTTCACAGCCAGCCTTAGCACTCTCTCTCTCTCTCTCTCTACTTAGTGAGGCCCTCCGCAACTTCGTGAGACCCGGTTTCAAAATAAAGTATAAAAAACAGGGCGGGGGGGTGTAGCGCGGAGGTAGAATGCCCCTGGGTTCAATCCCAGGTACCACCAAAAAAAAATAAATAAAAAAATAAAATAAAATGGGGTTAGGGGTGGAGCCCGAAGGTAGAAAATTCCTGGGTTCCATCTCGTTAGAAAAAAAAAAAAAAGCCAAGCTGGGCGTGGTGGTGCACGTTTGTAATCCCAGTACTTAGGAGGCTGAGACAGGAGGATCGCAGGTTCGTGGCCAGCCTCAGCTACTAAGTGAGGCCCTCCGCAACTTAGTGAGACCCTGCTTCAAAATAAAGAATAAAAAATAGGGCTGGGGGTGGAGCTTGGAGGTAGAATGCCCCTGGGTTCAATCCCCAGTGCCCCAAAAAAACAACAACAACAAAAAAAACAAACCGGGCATGGTGGTGCGGGCCTGTAATCCCAGTACTTGGGAGGCTGAGACCGGAGCAGCAGGTTCACGGCCAGCCTCAGCTACTTAGTGAGACCCTGTTTCAAAATAAATAAAAATCGGGCTGGGGGTAGAGCTCGATAGAATGCCCCTGGGTTTCCATACACAGCATTCCCACGGAGCAAAGCAAAACTTTTAGTTCATGTCAGAAAATGTCTCAAGAGCCGGGCGTGATGGCGCCCGCTTGTAATCCCAGTACTTGGGAGGCGGAGACCGGAGGATCCGGGTTCGCGGCCAGCCTCAGCTACTTAGTGAGGCCCTCTGCAACTTCGTGAGACCTGGTTTCCAAATAAAGACTAAAAAATAGGGCTGGGGGTGTAGCTCAGAGGTAGAATGCCCCTGGGTTCAATCCCCAGTACCGCAAAAAAAAAAAAAAAAAAAAAAAATGTCTCAAGAGGCTTAGAAACAGATCAAGGGAAAATTTATTCATATTTTCTATATTCCAGAAGATCTATGGCTCAGCAAATTAACTTCTGTGCATCTTATACTTAAAAATACTTTCTGCTCTATTTTCAAATCAAACTGTTAAAGTCCAGAATCCGCTGTGAGAAATCCTGCTTGATCCAGACTTCCCCCCGCACGACCCTAGTGGTCAAAGTGGAGGTGCGACGTGACGAGACCTGGCAGAGGAAGGCCTGCAAGGGCGCCCAGCGATGCGTGTCCACCCACAGAGGGGCCCAACCCCACGCGGAGTGCGGTCAGCCCACGTACCTCCATGACAGCAGAATATTTTCTCATCCACGATGGCTGCTATCGGTAAACAGTTAAAACAATCTGTGAAGGTTTTCCATAGCTTAATGTTGTATCTTCTTTTACCTGTGAAAACGTGGACGGTTAAAGGGACTGCTCTTCTCCAGTGTCTCTCAGAACAGCCCTCAACGCAAGGCTGATGATCTTTAAGTAAGCGAAACTGGACTCGTATTAAAAATCTCCCGGAGGGGACTTAAGAGGATGCAGGTACAGGTACATGACACACAGAGATGTCTAATCTATAAGCAGTAACTTACATTTTCACATGAAATATTTGAAAACTTCATAGAACTGTGACATCAAAATTCTAGAGGAAGCCGGGCGTGGTGGCGTACACTTGGAATCCCAGTACTTGGGAGGCTGAGTCAGGAGGATCGCAGGTTCGAGCCAGCCTCAGCAACTTAGCGAGACCCTATTTCCAAATAAGAAATAGGGCTGAGGGTGTACCTTGGAGGTAGAAGGTCCTTGGTTTCCACCCCCAGTACCACAATAAACAAATAAATAAATAAATAAATAAATAAATAAATAAATAAATAACAGTAATTCCAGAGAGGATAATGATTAAGGATCACCATCAAATCCCAACGATGATCTGGTAGCACCAATTCTGTTTGTAATCTACTCTATGTCCAGTCTTAACTCACAGGCAGTTCCCTATTTCTTTTTCTTTTCTTTTGCGGTACTGGGGATGGAACCCAGGGGCGTTCTACCTCCCAGCTACACCCCAGCCCTATTTTTTATTCTTTATTTTGAAATAGGGTCTCACTAAGTTGCAGAGGGCCTCACTAAGTAGCTGAGGCTGGCCACGAACCCGGATCCTCCTGTCTGGATGAGCGTGCGCCACCACGCCCGGCGCAGTTCCCTACTTTCTTTCTTTTCTTGTGGTACTGGGGGGACTGAACCCAGAGGTATCCTACCTCTGACGAGGTACACCCCCGTCCAATTTTATTTCTTATTTGGAAACAGGGTCTCAATAAGTTGCGGAGGGCCTTGCTAAAATGCTGAGGCTGGCTCCAACCTGCGATCCTCCTGTCTCAGCCTCCGAAGTTCTGGGATCACAGGTGTGCAGCACCATGCCAGCCAGCTCCCTATTTCTAAAGGCAATTATGCACACCTTTTATGTGTGCCATTACCATCTTCTAAATAAAACTCTGAGAGTTAATACCTGGCCTTCCCCCTCAGTAACTCACTGGTCCCAGGCAGCACCCCGCTCCTACTCCAGAGGAGGCCCGACGATCATGGGGCACATAAACTGCTTCCTCAGGCACTTCAGGGTGTCTGTTCCTAACACCCATATAAACCCAGAACACCGCCAGGAGAACCGAGGGTGCAGGCTGGGCACACGCCCTCACCAGCATGTGTGCCGGGGCACAGCTCGGAGGTAAATCTAGACAAAGTAGATGAGTGGTCACAAGGGGCTGTGGTGATGGCTGGATTAGCTCTATAAATTTACTACAAACCAGTGAATTGTAAAATACATCTGTTTTGATGTATTTTATGGCATAAAATTATACCTCAATGAAGTTGTTAAAAACAAAAGTATCAGCTGGGCATGGTGGTGCAGCCTGTAATCCCTGTACTTGACAGGCTGAGACAGGAGGATCACAGGTTTGAGAACAGCCTCAGCAATGTAGTGAGACTCTCAGCAACCTAGCAAGACCCTGTTTCAAAATAAAAAATAAAAAGAGCTGGGGGTGTAGCTCAGAGGTAGAATGCCCATGGGTTCAATCGCAGTACCAAAAAAAAAACTATTCGGAAAGGTTCTCAGAACTGTACTAAGATTTAAGTCATCTGTGAACACTACTCACAATAATTATCTTAAAGAAACCACCACTGTGAGTACTACTTTCTTTTATTTTCTGCGGTACTGGGGATTGAACCCAGGGGCATTCTACCTTCGAGCTACACCCCCAGCCCTATTTTTTATTCTTTATTTTTAAACAGGGCCTCACTAAGTAGCTGAGGCTGGCCACGAACCTGCGATCCTCCTGTCTCAGCCTCCCAAGTACTGGGATTACAAGCGTGCGCCGCCACACCCAGCAGTGAGTACTACTTTCTAATCTGGTCATCACATCATAAAAGAATCCAGGAGATTACTATAGTAGTAGCATTATTTTTCTACCCTAAAAGGGAAAACTAAGATAAAAGTTAAAAATAAGAACATGAGCCAGGCGTGGTGGCACATGCCTGTAATCCTAGTAACTTGGGAGGCTGAGACAGGAGGATCGTAGGTTTGAGGACAGCCTCAACAAAGAGTGAGACTCTCATCAACCTAGCGAGACCCTATTTCCAAATAAGAAATAAAATCGGGCTGGGGGTGTAGTTCAAAGGTAGAGTGCCTCTGGGCTCAATTCCCAGTACCCCTCCCACACAAATAAAAGAACATGAGATTACACTGCATCTAAACCCTCAGACAATTCTAACAGAAGCATCTGACAGTTCAGCTCAGGACAAAGTTAACTCTTCCTTAGACGTAGAAAACACTTACATTCATCATAAAATCCGTAAATTCTATTGATGCTGGCACATTCATGGTTCCCTCGGAGCAGGAAAAAGTTCTCGGGGTATTTGATTTTGTAGGCCAGCAAGAGGCAGATCGTCTCCAGGGACTGCTTCCCCCTGTCCACGTAGTCCCCAAGAAACAGATAGTTGCTCTCTGGGGGGAAACCACCGTACTCGAAAAGTCGAAGCAGATCATAGTATTGCCCGTGGATGTCACCTGAAGACAAGGATTTGGTTAGTGTTACCACACTTCACCACAACTCACTAACAAAGCTCTGGAAAACATTAGCCATTGCACAGCGGCACTGACCTCTAATAACGAGTCTGAAAGCCAGCGCCAATGTTCAATCTGATGTTTAGTTTGACTGACTGTGATAACTTTGTGTATGTCCAGAACCTCACACAAAATTTTAACTAATTAAGAATTTATCTTGTGGAAAGGAGTATTACACCTCCTCACAAAGTAACATGGTTTTCCTTTCAGGCGGCTGATCACTATCAGCTCCACAGCTCCTCTCTGGGAACTGTGTCAACAGATGCTCTGCCCCCCAGGGAGTCCCGGCCCCATGGGCCAGAGCACCTACCGCCATGCTCGCTTTCAAGTTCTGCCAGAAAACGCCAAGCGCGCTTCGCTTTAAAAAAACTCACCCCCGTTTTATCTATGGAGTCAAATATGCCACAAGATCATATCATTACTCAAATTAATGAAGTTTAGTGTTTATAGTGTACATAGAAGATTAACTGCTTTTGCTCTGTACAACGGTATAAGGACAAAACCAGCGCCCAATGCAAGTTCTACTTAGGAATAACCGGTGGTGCTTTAAGCTTGAATATAGCCTATATATTCATGAAATCCAGAGCTTTTCTTAATTCTCCGTTAGTTTCAATTTTCTTCTGTTATGTTTATATTCCACCAGTGATGCAATTTTTGGAAAGGCGAAGCACATCTAAGTAAACCAAGTCCATTAGAGGCATTCATGGTGAAGCCGCCATTTTAACTTCCAGCAGGCCCAAGTCTGGCAGTCAACAGGCTAGGTAACTAGCTGATTCGAGGGCACCCGCACCCTGGACTCGGCTCACGGATCATGTAGCCACGGGTAACGCAGCGGCCCTAACTTACCACATATCTTGAGCGGTGCTTCAAGTTCTAGTAGGATAGGCTGGCTGAGAAAAATCTCACGAGACTTTAAGCATAGTCCTCTGATTTCATTCTCCTGTAGCTGGACATTCTTACCCGGCTTGGACCCTCTCACTGTAGGGGAGAAAAACCCCAATTAGCCCAATCAAGTCAAAATACAATTTAACGTAAAAATTTTAAATACCCAAGAAGACACAAGTTCTAGATCGAGGGGCATCAGCGTGGTTTGCTAGCCTGCTGACTGGCTTTCTTTTCAGGACACTTACAAAGAGCACGGTTTTAATGCTTAATTAGAATCCTGGAACCCTAGACAGACTTCATAGACTAAGCTGCATCTTCTATACCAAGTAAGACTTTAATACAGATGCTACCTGACCCTTACTACTGCTGAAAACACACTCCCCAGGAGAGGCTGCTGGCCCCAGGTCCCCTTCCAAGTCACATGACAGGCGACAGGCCTCGTGCACTCGGCCGCTCAGGGGAGCAGCTTCCTTCGGCCTCCAGTCTTTCCCAGCTCTGCGCGTGAATTACCATTTGCTAACACGACAATAATAGCAATTATCATGGCAGATTTCAGCCTGCCATGCCGCCAAATCTGTCCTAAGAACTGCTTGTTTATTTTAAGATGTGGGATTAGAAACGCTCAGAATCTTACACCCAACAGTCTGAGGACCATGGGGACCTCAACGGTCTCTTATTTATCTACAAAAAAGCTGAAGTGCTGTTTTCATCTGATTAAAAAATGCCATGCACAGGCTCACTTCACATACTGTACAATTTCTGTCCTGCACTTGTGTTCACAATCATGCTTGTATGCAGTGACGGACGTCAGCGGATGTGGAAAGATTCTCCAGTCATTTCAACATAAGAAGTGATGGGATAAAGAAGTCCCCCACAGCACGGGCACCAAGCTCCGCAGCGCCCACGCCGGGCCTGCGGCAGTCCCTTCATCCCTAGGTAGCTAACAGCAGTACGAGGAAATCTTGCTTTGGTTCCAGTTGTACGAGATTAGGTAATCATTAAATACAGATTAAGTCGCGCTGAACTGCTACGTGTACCCTCATCTTATAGCTAGAAGCGGCCCCTCTATGAAATGAGCAATCCAGCAGAACCTCTTGGCAGCAGAGTCCGAGCAAGTACAGGGCCTGAGTATCTGCAACATACTGGACTCAAGTCTATTTGTTTTGCCCAAAAGACATAAAAGCAGGCATTCTCTGAATTAAAACTGAAGTAAAACGACAAGGCCAGACTAGAGAGAGAAACTAAGGCTACATCTTTCCACCATTAAACCCCTTATCAAGTCAGTTAGCAAAACCCACAAAATCCATCAGACCAGATCACGCTGAGAGTTTAAGTTTACTGGTTCTAGAGGCTGTTTGTATTCCAATCATAAGACCGTTTGCCTAATGGCTGAAGAACAGCAAACAGCTTCATTCAGTAAAAATATCAAAGTAACTGTAATACAGAGTAATAAGAACTCAAGTGAGACACATGCTGTGCGCGAGGATCTTCTTTCCATTACAAGGGACATGTCCAAGTCTGAGCAGCACTGCCCTGGGTAAAGCCACCTTTCAGCCTGAATGGCCGCGAACCCCTGAACTCTCAAGAAGCAAGCTGAGCGGAAACGCAGCAGTATCAAGAGCGGCACTTATCTCCCAATAAAAACACTAGGCAAGAAAGGGTGAGAGAGAAGGAATGAAGTCAGGGTTTTTTTGTGGCACTGGGAATTGAACCCAGAGTCATTCTACCTCCGAGCTACACCCCCAGACCAATTTTACTTCTTATTTGGAAACAGGATCTCAAGCCGGGCGTGGTGGCGCACACTTGTCATCCCAGTACTTGGGAGGCCGAGACCGGAGGATCCGGGTTCTCGGCCAGCCTCAGCTACTTAGTGAGGAGGCCCTCCGGAACTTAGTGAGATCCTGTATCAAAATACAGAATAAAAAAATAGGGCTGGGGGTGTAGCTCGGAGGTAGAATGCCTCTGGGTTCAACCCCCAGTGCCAAAAAAAAAAAAAAGAAAAAGATGGGAACTTCCCAAAAAAAAAAAAAAAGAAAAAGATGGGAACAGGATCTCACTAGGTTGCTGAGAGCCTCACTAAATTGCTGAGGCTGTCCTCAAACCTGTGATCCTCCTGTCTCAGCCTCCCAATATTAGGTTTACAAACGTGCGCCACCACGCCCGACTTGGAATAAACTCCTGAAACACAAAATGAAAAGAAAATGACAAGAGATGGGGCCGGAGTGGGAGCCAGCCAGGACCCCAAAATATAACTGAAAACTGTAACTCAACTAAAATACCAAGAGCTTCTTTCTGACTAAAATGCTATGAAACCAAAAGTGATGAGGGAAAGTACAGTACTGATAATCTTGGAGGGAAGACATGAAACACACGCGGGGTCCAACGGCGAATCTCCCCGGAAGAACCATGGGTAAGTTTCTTTTCTGTGCAGACACACGCAGGAGAGAACTCAAGCAACACTCTTTTTTTTTGCGGTACTGGGGATTGAACCCAGGGGCGTTTTACCTCCGCGCTACACCCCCAGCCCTATTTTTTATTCTTTATTTTTGAAACCGGGTCTCACTGAGTTGCGGAGGGCCTCACTAAGTAGCTGAGGCTGGCCGCGAACCCAGATCCTCCAGTCTCAGCCTCCCATGTACTGGGATTACAAGCGTGTGCCACCTCGCCCCGCTCAAGCAACACTCTTGATGAACGGCGGTGGGATCCTTGCTTCGCTGCCCAGAAAACCCAGGCACAGTGATTCCACAAGTTAACCGGAGCTGTGGGCACACTGCCCAGCAGGAAGCTTTATTTTTGGTTAGAAGGGAACTCCTAGAAGCTTCTGGTTTCAAGCTGAATTTTCTTCACAGAGTCCCACGCTTCTGAATGAGCGGCCCACTCTTGTCTTTCGGGAGAAGAGCTGCAGTATTCGGGCTCTTAACCTGTGTAGATGGCAAGCTTGTTTTGTTATATGAACACTACTGCAGTAAGCCGGTGCCATCAGATTAAATCCATGTTGCTAATATAAACTTTCTTGGCTTTCAAAGCTTCCCGCTGCTACATTTATTTATGTATTTATTTATTTTTGTGGTACGGGGGATTGAAACCAGAGGCGATCTACCCCTGACCTATACTCCCAGTCCTATTCTGGTTTGAAACAGGGTCTCACTAAATTGCCGAGGCTGGCTTTGAACCTGCAATCGTCCTGTCTCAGCCTCCCAAATACTGAGATTTAGGTGTACACCACGGCGACCAGCCTGCTGCCACCTTTAAACATAACTTATGGGAGTTTTAATTCTCTTATCCTATTTTTCTTTTATCCTGAGTGGGAGAGTTCAGAGATTACGATAACACTACTAACAATTCTAAAATTATTCTTTTTTTTTGCGGCACTGGGGATTGAACCCAGGGGCATTCTACCTCTGAGCTACACCCCCAGCCCTATTTTTTATTCTTTATTTGGAAACAGGGTCTCACCAAGTTGCAGAGGGCCTAAGTACCTGAGGCTGGCTATGAACCTGCAATCCTCCAGTCTCAGCCTCCCAAGTACTGGGATTATAAGCGTGCGCCACCACACCCAGCTAACGGTGGGTGCTCATTAAAAACATTAACAGCCGGATGCCGGGCGTGTTGGCGCAGGCTTGTAATCTCAGTACTTTGGGAGGCTGAGACCGGAGGATCCGGGTTCGCGGCCAGCCTCAGCTCGCTCTCTCTCTCTCCCTGTCTCTCTCTCTCTCTCTACTTAGTGAGGCCCTCCGCAACTTCGTGAGACCTGGTTTCAAAATAAAGTATAAAAAGCCAGGCGTGGTGGCGCACGCTTGTAATCCCTCTCTCTCTTTCTCCCTCTCTCTCTTTCTCTCTCTCTCTCTCTCTCTCTCTACCTAGTGAGACCCTCTGCAACTTTTTGAGACCCGGTTTCAAAATAAAGTATAAGAAAAAATAGGGCCGGGGGCGTAGCGCGGAGGTAGAACGCCCCTGGGTTCAATCCCCGGT
>PVJS01030922.1:0-23773 GCA_004027185.1 Glis glis | reverse complement strand
GTGTGGTACTGGGAATTGAACTCAGAGGCATTCTATCTCTGAGCTACAACCCCAGACCGATTTTATTTCTTATTTGGAAACAGGGTTTCAGTAGGTTGCTGAGAGCCTCTCTAAATTGCTGAGGCTGTCCTTGAACCTGCGATCCTCCACTCTCAGTCTCCCAAGTACCAGGATTACAAACATGTGCCACCACACCCAGCTAGTAGAGCATGCCAACTTGGGAAGCTGAGACAAGAGGATTATGGGTTCAAGGTCAGTCTCAGCAACTTAGGGAGGCCATCAGCAACCTGGTGGGACCCTGTTTCAAAATAAAAAATAAAATTGGGCTGAGGGTGTAGCTCAGAGATAAGAGTGCCCCTGGGTTCAATCCTCAGGACAAAATAAAGGGGGGGGGATATCTATTGTGGTTCTTCTGTGCCTGTTCCATCATTGTATGCTGGCTGCTAGAAAGAAACAGATAGCAAGTCACTATATTTAAAAGGTCTTAGACCAAGAGAAAAGTTTCTCAAGAAGCTATGCATAAGAAACCACACCCAGCCGGGCGTGGTGGCACATGCTTGTAATCCCAGTACTTTGGGAGGCAGAGACCAGAGGATTCGGGTTCCTGGCCAGCCTCAGCTGTCTTGCTCTCTCTCTCCTTGTCACTCTCTCTCTCTCTCTCTCTCTCCTTAGTGAGGCCCTCCGCAACTTCGTGAGACCCGGTTTCAAAATAAAGTATAAAAAATAGGGCCGGGGGCGTAGCGCGGAGGTAGAATGCCCCTGCGTTCAATCCCCGTACCGCAAAAAAAAAAAAAAAGAAACCACACCCAAGGAGCCTTACCTATGCTGAACCTGACTTATATGTTGAAATTGTGATCCTTGAACCTAAGCCAAATGTCAAAACGGAAAGAGACTTTGGGAAGGTGGTCTTAGGGGACTAGGGGACAAAGTGAGACTATTTCGCTTATAGAAGGGATATGTACTATTGGGACCAGAGGGCAGACTATGGTAAATTTTATTTTCTGGTTGCATATGCTCTTGTAAGGTTCTTGTCTCACTCTCAGCAAACACAGAACCTATTTCTCCTCCCTTGAGCCTGATAGATAGAATGGGTCAGATGTTAACAATGCATGACTTTTGAGGTTAGGTCAAACAGTTAGTTCTCTGTCCCCCTCCTCCCCAGAAACATACTTTTGAAGCTCTGAGCCACCATGTAAGAAGTAAGGCTGTCTTGAAGCTCATGCACTAAAAAGACCACGAAGAGACTATAAGCAGTCATAGAAAGATACTCCAGCATTGGCAGCACCCATCTATTCACATCTCCTCCCCTTCCTGGGAGCCAGACTGAGTGAATAAGCCTTCAGACTCCAGCCCAGCATTCCTGATTGCAAATGCATGGGAGAATTTAAATGAAAACCACCACACTGAGCCAGTCAACCTCCAGAACCATGAAGGATAAAAATAAAATGATTGTCATTGTTTTAAGGCAATGAGTTTGGAGGTGGTTTGTTATGCAGCAATGGATCACAACACAAATTGTTCAAAGGCTGGAGGAAGTGGTGAAGACCTGATTACGCAGAACTAAGATGGTAGAGCCTGGGGTGAGCCAAAGGAAGAAATTCAAGAAGGAGTAAGTGCAAAGGGAAAAGAGAAGGAGAACTGGAGAAGAGTCACTAGAAATTAGATGTATTTGCCATCGCTTATCTAGAATGTAAAGCTGACTAGTCTTCCTGTTAGGTAGTTAGATTAGAGATAAGCAGGGCAGGGAAAGAAATGGGACATGAGGTCCAGCCAGACCTCATGAGAAGAGATAAGGAGTTGCAATTGCTGTCTTAGAGACACCTCCACCCACCCAGGATGTCATTTAGACTCAAAGAGGTACTAAGCTGTGGCTCAGAAAGAGATAGTGACCACCAGAATGCATCTGCATTAGGGGGAAAGATTTCTAGGCTGAATAAACCTCACCATGTGGAAGACTCCATGTCCTTTTCCACTCCCTGAAAGGGACCACTTCAGACCCTCTTTGTGGAGTGTAGCTTCCTTGTTCCATGCCATTTCTCACTCCAGGGAAGCAGCCCTTTCCAGCAGACTCTCTCTGGAACATAACCTGACCCTTTCCTAAAACACAACCTGATCCTTTTTCTGAAATGTAACCCACTTTATCACAGTCTTCTTTTATTACTGTGCTCCCTCTTCACTAAATAAACCTCTTCTATTCCCCTATTTGTGCTTTCTGTTTGAAATTATTCACAGGAAGCAAGGACTGAGGTATTGCCCTGTAATACTTATTTCTAGGAGGTTACTGCCCTGTAACATTCCTAACATTAAAAACAGTAGCAAACACAGGAAAGCACCAGCATATGTTCCCTTGATGGGGCTCTTTTTTGTCCCACTCTTCAAATCCTGCTCAAACCTTGTCTAAAAGTCTGGGATGGAAAGAAAAGCAGTGCTCAACATTCATTTGCTAAGAGCAAGACACAGGTGCTTTAACATACATTATTTCACTAATAATAAGGACTCCATTAGGTGAGTATTAGTCTCATGTTACTGATGATTAACATAAGGCTTAGGAAAATTACATAATTTGAAAATAGGCATGTAGCTAGTGAATGGCAGTCTCATTACTTTAACCTAGCCCTGTGTTATCCCAATAGCCAGAATGAAGATATCTATAATCAGTTCTTTATTATCAAATCTAGTCCAGTGGAGACTAAACTGGGTTCTGATGATTTAAGTGCTGGTCCTCTCTGCACTCTTTCCCTCTCCCATATGGAATCCTCCAGATGGTTGAAGCTGGAGAGTGATGTGTAGCAAACAGTTTTTCTCCCTCCCCAATAATGCAAGTTCATGTATTACGTTCCCATAATTCCCCTGGACTCCAAGAGAACTGCCTTCTGAGGGTACAAATTAAGCCCCCTCTATAACAGCATGGGGAAGTTAAGCTCAAAACAGTCTAAACATGAACTACAGAGAAGTGTATTTAATATAGGAATCAGGTTCCAGATTGTGTCCTGTTTACAAAGGCACATATTGTGCTAATAGTAAAATCAAGCAAGTTCTACTTTCATAATGGTGGCCTAAAAATGAATGCCACCCACCCACACCCACACCCTACCCTCACTCATGCTCCAGAAGAGAGATTAAATCTTAAATCACCTTGCTCTGAACTGCACAAAATGGAATTTTATGCACATATTTATGTGGTTTGTTTACCATTTTCTTCAAAGTGCTTTACCAATTGAAATGAAAGAACTAGCTCACCCACATATGCATTCTGGGCTCCTATGTTTCAACTCATAAGGTAAATGTGCTTTCATAGTGATCTTGGAGAAAAATAAAATCACTTAGATGAAACAGGTATCATTCATTACCAGGAGCCAGGGCTTCAAATGATACTCTAGGGAATTCTAGGTTCCATAAAATACTAATAGTAAGAATACTGTATTGTGGTCAAATAATTTGGGAACACAGCAGCTCACACTGCATATTAGCATTTTAAAGATAGAGAAAATCCTGCAAGGTACAAATCTGTTTAATTGCGCTTAAATCAGGATTTCCCAAATCTATTTAACTATAGGCTCTTATTTCCATACAATACCTATTACATTTTTGTACAAAATAATTCTTCAAGCAAAACATTAGGGCAAATAGCATTCTCATTCTTCTGCATGAAATTGGATTAGGTCAATTGATAGAACAATGGAAATGAGGTAGGATAGAGGAACTGAAAGAAATATGTAGAAAGGGGATATAAGGAAGAAAGGAAAATGTAATTTTAACATGAAAGCCCGAGGCAAGATTACCCAATACCCTCACTCCGGAAGCCAGGCCTATTGCCCACCCCACAGCCATGCCTATTAGTGCCAAGTTTTGGGAAATTTACATGTCTTTATTAATTAGCCTGAGCACTGTTGACTATCCTCAAAGGGTATCTATTGATCAGAAAACAGAAGGTAGCTAGCCCAGGCAAGAGAACATACTGGAAATTTATTTACTTGAAAAATACTTTGAACTGTTATTTATCCAACCCAGGAATAGTTAAGCAGGAGGAAGATCTGTTGACCAGACAACAGAGGTCACACAAAAGAGTATCTCCTTGGGCACCATTATAGTTAGATATAGAATGGCCCCTTGAAGAGCTCATAAATTAGTTTTTGGAGTTTATGTAATTGAGTCATGAGGGTTGTAATCCCAGCAGTGGATTTATCCTAGGGGTGGTGGCCTAGGCTGGTAGGGTGTGGCTGGAGAAGGTAGATCCCTGGGGGTGCAGCCTTGGGGATTATCAATGGTTCCTCCTCCTCCTGATCACTCTCTTGCCTCTAGCCTACATGATGTGAGGAGCACAGCCCATGTGCTCTTCCTCTCTCCACTTCTTGCCACCATGCCCTGAGATCTGAGGTCCCTGGCCTCACATGGACTGAACCCAAATCTGTAATAAAATAAACCTTCTTTCTTCTAAGTTATATGGTCAATCTTTAGATTATAGCTGTAAGAATGCTGACCAAAAAAGAATGTGGACCAGGAAAGTGGGATTGCTGCTATATCTAAGTCTGACCATGTGGATTGTGAATCTTTGCAACTGTTTTGTGAGAGGAAATTGGAAGGGCCAGAATGTGGCTAGAAAAGTGGATGGTAGAAACTGTGCTCAGGAGATTTTGAAGGGCAAAGAAGACTCCATAAGAAAATGGAGTAGAGGCCATGTGTGTTACACTTTGGCAAAGAACTTATCTGCATTTTGCCCGTGTCCTGAAACTTTGTGTGAGGCCGAATTAAAAGATGATGGGCTGATTAAACTGGTGGAGGAGATCTCAAAACAGCAAAATATCCAAAGTGAATTATGGATATTGATGTCCACATTCAGTGAATTGTACACTGAATTTTTGGAGCATACGGTAAAGCAGAGAGACTTTATAGATTTTCAGTTTGGCTGGAAAGGCATGTTTTACGTAAAGCTGGGGCCCAGAGAGACAATGTCATGGAAGGAAATAAGATGACCGAAGGGAGGTCAAGTTCTTGGATTAAGAGCAAAGAAAGGAATGTGGCCTTGCTGGAGGTAGGCCCAACATCGCCCATCCTGGGCATGGCTCTGCCTTGGTCAAGATGAAGGCAAGATCAGTGGCAATGATTAAAGAGGGTGTGACTATTTTTTCTGTTGGCAGTCCATCTCAGATCTCATGTAACTCTGGACTTCCTAGAAAAAGGGGGCCAAGGAGGCTTCCCCTCAGATTTCAGAGGAAGGCCTGGGAATCCAGGCAATGTGTGGCAGGGTTGGAATCCCTGCAAGAAATCCCAAATGGGGCACTTTGTGAAGTTGTGAGGGTGAAGCCAAGGTTGCATAGCAGGCAAGACACAAGTGTCAGGCACAAGGTGCAATGCTGGGGCATGATAGGCGATGAACAGGTACAACGCCTGCCACCCAGACATAACCAGGATATGCCTTGACAGCAAATGCTAACACCTAGCAACCTGAAGACAATCACCATCTGCCCCGAGACTGAACCGCCCACAGCTTCATTGACCGTGGAGCCTTGCCATTCCAACCACCAATCATGAGGTGTGGCAGGCAGCTTTTGCCACCAGTCTCTGTGGGGCAGTTCCTCACTTTTGGTTCTGGATGAGACCACCTGCCAATTCTCTTGGTGTGGTAAGCTGTCACTGGTTAAAGTCAGCCTGAAGATCCAGACCAAACTCACAAGTGTCCCAGACCTGAGATCTCCCCCACTCCACTGACAGCCAACTGAGCTCCACAACAAATGGACTCCCCAACCTGCTGTTCTAGGTTGTACTGACCCCCATCATTCTTGCTCTCTCTCTCTCTCTCTCTCTGCCCTAAAAAAAAAAAAAAAATCTTAAGTTGAAGCCAGGCGTGGTGGCGCACGCTTGTAATCCCAGTACTTTGGGAGGCGGAGACCGGAGGATCCGGGTTCGCGGCCAGCCTCAGCTCGCTCTCTCTCTCTCTCTCTCTCTTTCTCTCTCTCTCTACTTAGTGAGGCCCTCCGCAACTTCGTGAGACCCTGTTTCAAAATAAAGTATAAAAAATAGGGCCAGGGGCGTAGCACGGAGGTAGAACGCCCCTGCGTTCAATCCCCAGTACTGCAAAAAAAAAAAAAAAAATCCTAAGTTGTGAAGTGTTGTAATTATGTGCAATGTTAAGGAATAAAGAACATGTCTAGGCCATGACTGCAATAGACGTTCTTGAAGAGACTGAGAACATGCTTTGGTTGCTTCCATGATCTAAGTCTGCTCAGAACAACCATGGACCCCAGAGGCATCTCTCACTCTGGAGATGGCCCACATTCTGCCTTGAATGTGTATTTCTGGCTTTTCTAAACAAATCTCTATGTCTCTGGTGCGTGCTGAAATTCTTTTCTGTCATGTAAGCCAAGGACCCCACCAGTCTCTCCCACTGGAGACTTCTCCAGACCCTTCACCAAATCATCCCTTCTCCCATGACAGAAGGATAAGATTTTTATCCTTTCCAACTTAGATATGCTGATTATTGGAGTGTCTGAGGAATAGTAGAGACAGAGCAAATGCTATGAAGATACAGAAGACTTTAAGAAGGAAGCGTACAGAATTGAAGAGATACTCATTACTGAACACAGGAGACCAATTTGATATGGTAAAAGATTATGGGCTTCAGAGTCAAAACTGACTTAAAATTCTTTTTCTATCACTGATTAGCAAAAGAAGTGTTTTTAAACTGAGTTAAAGCAAGTCATTTAATCTCCCTAAGCCTCAACATCTTTGTGTATAAAATAGGAATAAAGATAGGTACTTTGTAGGAATGGTTATGAAAATTAAATCAAATATAGTATGTAAAATGCCCTCCTGGTTGTAGGCATGAAATAACTAATATTTTCCTTCTCTACTTACATTATTTTAATTCCTGGCCTAAGCAATTTTATATTGTCTCAAATAAAATGATGCTTCCATATGAACTGAACAATAACATACAAGTTGAAGTTATAGGCACTCTATCTTAGGTTTATATACAGCTGCATAAACACTGTAAGGACCACAGAGGAAAAAAAAAGATCGATAATTTCTCTGGGCTTCTCTGATCTATGTTCTGATAATTCCAAACCATCTCAATGAAAGAATCTTAAAAAGAAGAACCATCCTACTTTCCTACCATCTCTTCTTGTGCACCTGAAACTCAAACATTTCCTCCTTAATTACCAACCCCAAAAGCAATATGCCATTTATAAAATCCTACATATGGAATTATGTCTCTGTGAATATGTTTTCTTACTAAGAAATCTATCTAAAGGTGCTAAAATCCAAATCAAATTCTTATCTGTGTAATCTTCCTTCTTTATAACATCCACAGCACCTGGCGTAGTCCTGGGTTCCCACTGAATTTTTAGTGATTGCTTTCAGCCATTACCACTGTACAGAAATGCTACGGACTAAATCGTGTCCTTCTAAAATTCATATATTGAAGCTTTAACCCCCTCAATGTGATGGCATTTGGAAATGAGGCCTTTGGAAGATAATTAGCTTTAGATGAGATCATGAGAGCAAGGCCTTATGGGATTATTGACCTTATAAGAAGAGGTACCAGAGAGGTTACTCTCTCCACCATGTAAAGATACAACTAGAAGGCAGCCATCTCCAAGCCGGGAAGAGAGCCTGCACCAGAAAACTATCATTCTGACACCCTGTCATTCAACTTCCAGCCTCCAGAACCATAAGAAAACAAATTTCTCTTATTTAAGCCACCCAGTCTATGGTATTCTGTTATGGCAGCCTGAGGTGTAACATTTGGAATTCTAAAAGCTGAAATCAGTCAGCCAATTCCCTTCCCTGGCGTTTTTCCCCTATGCACTCATACACATTCATGTTTGTTAATGTCTCTTTTCACCTAGTGGTATGAGGACTGTAGGGATCAATCAAAATCATTTCCCTCCTAGGTGATCTCTTGAAGAAAAGTTTATCCAAATATCACTAAAATCTAAACCCCTGAAGTCTCATATTTTAGACAGCTTGAGTAAGTTATGGCTCCATGTAAAAAAGCTTACCAGATTATTAATTAAAAGAAGTGCAGTTATTTGAGCACTTAGAATTATCAACCATTCTTTCACGCTTATATGTGGACTAAAGGGGCAAATTTAACCCATATATAGAAGAAAGATAATGGTAATAGTGCTAAGTATCTACCAGAACCCTTAACATACTTGGTACTTAATGTAGTTTACAAAAGCAATGGATGGAAATTTTGACAAAATAAGATCATGTTCTGAAACCAATCAGCTTTGGAAAACATAATTCAATAAATGGGCATAAAAAATGCAACAGCAGGGTATACACCTAGATAGTATTCACCTACGAGCCTTCAACTCAAGTCGTGAAATAAGCAATTAGTATCCACATTGCAGGGCATCAAAGAGAGATATATAACAAGTTATATCTGGATTGTTTTGTTTCAGAACAACTCTGGTTAATTTAAAAGCAAAACTTGGAGAGATACTAAAGAAATTAATGCATTCCACCCACCCAGTGGCAACCCATCAACTATCAAAATGAAGAAAAATTTTAGCTATTAAATTACAATGAACAGCGCACATCAAACAGAAAAGGGGGCATATGAGAGATATGCCAGGAGAGCAACATGAACACTTGCATTATACAATGACAATCGGGATGTAACAAAAGAGGGTCTAAAAGCAGTTTCTGCCTTACTGACTCCATCAACACAAGTATTGGTGCACAGATCCTTCTAGGATCAGGATTTCCCCCTGATAAGTAATTTTCCAGGATGACTTACTACAGTGACCCTTTGGAGATTAAGTTGTCACTCTTGCCATTCCACCTTCCAGAGGTGTGGGATACCTCTGTGTCCTCTACTGTGGCACGACAGGCCTTAGTTAGGACTTTGAAGCTTGCAGTCCTCACAATGTCCCACTCTTCTCTTTGTCCCCAGTACTAAGCCCAGGATTCCTCCTGTTGATGATGTTGAAATCAATGTCCCCATGGCAACCAGTTCTTCTTTTAGTGAGAAGGGAAGGGGTTTTCTCCAGTATTACTGGAATTCATACCAAATCCCAAACAGGAAAGTCTTTTTTTTTAAGGTTCTTTTCATGTCCTTGTTGTTGTAAACTAGTTAATTGCCTTGTTCTTGTCATTTCTCACAGCTATATGTTCCTCTTAAGGAAACTGGCATGTTTCCAGAGGGGCCAGATCAAAGACAAAATGAGAAAGACCCTATACAGAGTGCCACTCAAAATCATCTTCCCCCAACCTCAGGACTCAACCAGTGTCCCTAATTCTTTTGCTGCTGGTAGACTCTGCTCTTTCAAAGTGTGTTTCCCTTGTATCTGATATATTATGTAAACATGGCAATCTTTGCCCTTAAATATTTTCAGTCTCAGTACTGAGACTACTGAACAGTCATCCTGTACTCAGTGCCCATCAGGACATTAGGTGCAGTAGAAATTAATCATCTTTTTTTTTTGTACTGGGGATCGAACCCAGGGGCATTTCAATACCTCTGAACTATACCCCAGCGCTATCTTATTTTTTATTTTGAAACAGGGTCTCTTGCTAAGTTGCTATGCACTGGCCTCAAACCTGTGATTCTCCTGTCTCAGCCTCCCAAGTACTGAGAATTAGTCGCCATTCTTAACATCATACCTTGAAGTCAAAAGATACAGTTTTAAATCATGTTTCTGTCACTTTCTAGTTGTGTAACATTTAGGTAAGTTCCTTAATCTTTTAAGCCTCTGGTTTTATTTTTAGTTGTAAAATGAAGGAAATAAACAATTATCTCAAAAGCTGTTGAGAGGAGTAATGAAACGACACTTATAACTTAGCCTAGTGCCGAGACACAATAAGAACTCAGTATATGTTAGTGTGATGATGACCTTAGTACACCATATTGGTCCACCTTGTCATATCTAAATTTCCATAAAGGATTTATAGAACAGAATCCCTTTGGTCATCCTTCTGCTCAGTGAGCTTATTTAATTAGAAGGCAAATAGGATAAGTGCTTGATACAGTGTTATGTATAATTCCCACCTCATGATAAATATTTAAAGGCAGTAGTAATAAATAAAAACTCATTTTATATACATGTACATAGTTTTATGAGCTAAACGCCATAAAAAGTGTTACCAATACTGAGATATATAAAATATGTAAGATGCCAACCACTATTGTGAGAAAGTTAAATTAAGTAAGAAAACCTGGGAATATATTTCATTTTAATATAAAGAAGCTTAATGCACCCCACAGGGAAAGAGATAAAATGTTTTCTCATGTAACTGTGCTTAAGCATTCCAGAAAATTTCATCACCAGGAGGTTAGAAATACGGCTAAGCAAAATAAAATCAACTGGGATTCTTCCAGAGAACAATATGAAAAAAGAGAACAAAAAACAGGTATGATGAGGACAAATTTTTATCTTTGTTTTTTTGTACACAACAGGTTAAAGAAGGAGACTGCTCAGAATTTTAGGCACATATACTCAAATAAAATACCTTATGACTAATCAATCCATAAAAAATAAGAAGCCTTGACATCAAGCCAGACAGATAATGTGAAGCTGTTAACAATTATCTCTGTGGCATCTCAAACTGAGCTGTAGCAACCGTTAGGTACTATGGAGTTACTGTGGCTAAAGATGAATCTCTCTTATGCCTTTATTAATCGTTGAGCCACAAATGTTTTATAATATACTGCCAAAGATATTCACATTTCCTTTGTCTACTGAGGAACAACAGAGACGATAAAATTAAAAAGTATAACCATTGTAAAAGTTGGTCAGAATTAATATTTTTAAAAAACAGTAGCATGTAATGGGATCATAATTCTGTAATCAAAACCCAGTTTCCCATTATGTTCACATCAGTCTGCTTTGTCTGAATTAGGTTCATCTAATAGTACTTTGAAAATACAAAATCCACAAAGATGTTGTCCGCAATAAAATCACGTATTTGTTGGATGGTTGATAAAGGAAACTATATCCTCAGGCAGAATTGCATTTCAGAATTAGCAGGTGGGAAGTTTACTTTTATGGGAGGATTTTACAAAGTTGACTCCTCATAATCCACAAGGGTAGGAGTGAATGTCATTTTTTTTTTTTTTGCTCTAAGCGTTAGCACATGTATTATACAAGGATGACACCCATCATCTCACTGTCCCTGCTGGGAGGTTGTAGGAGTATTTGAAAAAAATGCATCTCATGGGAGCAGGTGCCCCTGCATGTAACAGTATACTTTGTTTGGCTGGTCTCTTGGGCAATTATTGCATGCTCATTTTTCTTTCTTGTTTTCTGTTTTATTTGCCAGCATTTGTTTGGGTTTATTTATGTTTCTTCTTATATTTAAATAATTCAGTGATTAATAACAGGCAAATATAGAGGATTTAAAGGTAATCCTATTTAATTATTTATATATGTACATAAATGGTATCATCAATCAGTCTCCTTCAGGAAGTACAATATGCAATCTGAATGAGGTGGGAATAAACCTAGTCCAAATTCTCACTTAAGTGAACCTTAAGAAAATAAAATGCTTGAAATGTTGCTTTCCATTTTTTATATTTCCTCTCAACTTTTGTAATATGAACACATGATAAAAATGACAACTACATGAATAACTACCATTTTAATAAGATCATTTTTTCAGGTCACTGCATTTGGGCTATTTGAAAGGTAGACAGACATCATAGGGGGAAAAAAGCTTTTCACAATAACAGAGTAAAAATATGTTAAAAACTCACAAGTCAATATGGTATTGGAAAAAAGCACATAGATTTTATTTTATTTCATTTCATTTTTGGTATTTGGAATTGAGCACAGGGGAATTCTGCCTCTAAGCTATACCCCCAACCCATTTTATTTTATTTTATTATTTTATTTTATTTTGGAACAAGGCCTCACTAAGTTGTTGAGAGTCTTGTTTAGTTGCCGAGGCTTGCCTTGAACCTGTGATTCTCCTGTCTCAACTTTCCAGATATTTGGATCACAGGCGTGCACTACAACTCCCGGCCAGCACATAAGTTTTAGAATCAAACGTATCTGACTAAGTTGGAACCCCAGTTCCGCCACATTTAATGTTGCTCTTGGAAAGTTAATATTTTTAGTGTCAATTTTTTATCAGAAAAATACTAGAGAGAAACGGTCTAGCCTCCAAAAATTCTACGTCTAAGTATGTGCCCTAAAGAACTGAAAACAAGGATGTGAACAGATACTTTCACACGAATGTTCACAGCAGCATTATTCAGAATAGGGTATTATTCATAATTCAAGTGTTCATCAACAGATGAATAAACAAAATGTGGTATACAGATGCCCCTCAACTTACTATGGGGTTACTTCATGATAACCCATTGTAAGATGAAAATATTGTAAGAAAATATTGTAAGTAATGCAAGATGCATTTAATATTCCTGACCTACTGAACATCCCAGCTTAACCTAGCCTGAACATGCTCAGAACACTTCACGTTAGCCCCCAGCTGGGGCTAAATCATATAACATAAGACCAATTTTTTATAATAAAGTCGTAGATGTCCCATTAATTTATTGAAAGATCAAAATTTAAATCTTGAAGTGTGGTTTCTACTGACTATATATTGTTTTCATACCATTGTGAAGCCAAAAGTTCAAGTGAAACTATGATAAAATATCGGTCATTGGTATAGGTACAATGCAATATTACTCATCCACAAGAAAAATGAAATTCAAATACATGTAATAACACAGAAAACATGCCATGTCCTACTTCAAAACATGCAAAAAAGACAAGTATTGTATGATTCCACTTGTATGAAGTAACTAAAGAAGATGAATTCTTGGAGACAGAAACAAGAATAGAGGCAAGCAGGAGCTGGGGAATGGGGGGGCTGGGTATAAAGTTTGTTTTAGATGATAAGTCCTGAAAATGATAGTGGTAATGATTAATCTTACTGAATTGTATACTTAGAAATAGGTAAAATGATAAATTTTATGTTATGTGTATTTTACCACAATAAAAAACACTCAATTCATAGAGTTGTGATGATTAAATTATGTGGGGAAGAATATAAGACTCAGAAACAAATCCTCATATTTATAGCCAGTTGATTTTTTGATAAAGGTACCAAAAACATATGCTGGAGAAAAGACAGAACAAATAGTGTTGAGGAAACTGATTATCCATTTGTAGAAGAATGAAATTAAACCCGAACCTCTTACCCTGCACAAGAGTAAACTCAAGATGGATCAAAGACCTAGGAATTAGACCAGAAACCTTGCAACTACGAGGAGAGGGCATAGGGCCAACATTCTAACATGTAGGTACTTGTAGAAACTTCCTCAATAAAACCATGAAAGCTCAGGAAATTAAAACAAGACTTAATAAATTAGATGGAATTCAGTGAAAAACCTTTTATGCAGCAAAGGAAACAATCAAGAGTCTAAGGAGAGAGATGACAGAATGGGAGAAGATCTTTGGCAGCTATCCTTCGGAGAGAGGACTAATATCTAGAATATACAAAGAGTTTTGCAAACTTAACACTAAAAAAACAAATAACTCAATAAAAAATGAGCAATTGAATTGAACAGACACTTCTCAAAAGAAGAAATACAAATGGCCAATAAATATGAAATAATGTTCAACATCATTAGCAACCAGGGAAATGCAAATCAAAACTACTCTGAGGGGAACCTGGCCCATGTGAAAATGGAGCCTCAGAGAGTGAAGAAGGCAATCTCTCCCGACATGGTGCGCTGGGCAGAGATGTCGTCAAGGAGCCCATGTCAGGCGTGAGTGAAGCCGGAATCCCTCAGAGCCCTGATGACTCAGACAGTAGCTATGGCTCCCATTCTGATAGCCTCATGGGGTTCTCCAGCACTGCTAAAAGAGGATGAGGGAAATATAGAAGCAAAAGAGGGACATTTTCAGTCTACTCTATGACACCCAACAGAAAACCTAGATGTATTAGAATTCATTTCCATAAACAGTGATTTCTTTTTCTTAAACAAAGTGGGCTTTCCTAATTTCAGAGAAACTGGACTTCAGTAAACAAAGTTGCATTTTACTTTGGTGCCCAGTTTTTAGTTTCCCACAACACCCAAGCCACATTCACAGACGGATCATGATGGTCATCAGGAGACCAAAGCACTATGCCCAGCTTTTGCCTTTACTGTGTCATTACACATTGCTTAGCTTCTCTGCAGCCATGTCTCTTGCACCATTGAGAAGGATCATACAGCTCTGATGTACCGTGCAGAAGTGTGAGTGCTGAGATGTTTAGTAAACGTCAAAGCTGTGTTTGAATGCACACACAAATGTATGATGAAAAAACCCTACCCTGAGATGCCACCTAACTCCAGTTAGAACGGCAATCATCAAGAACACAATAATAAATGCTGGTGAGGTTACAGGAAAATAGGAACTCATACACTGTTGGTAAAGCCACTATGGAGATCAGTGTGGAGGTTTCTCAGAAGATTGTGAATGGAGCCACAATATGACCCAGTGATACCTCTCCTGGTCATCTTTCCAAAGGAATTGAAGTCAGACTATTATAGTGATACATCATGTTTATAGCAGCACAATTCACAATAGCCAAATTATGGACCCAGCCTAGGTGTCCATCAACAGATGAATGGATCACAAAACTGTGGTATATACACACAATGAAATTTTACTCAGTCATAAAGAACTAAATTATGTTATTTGCATAAAAATGGATGGAACTTGAGAATATTATGCTAAGCAAGATTAGTCAGTCTCAAAAAGTGAATAATTGTATGTTTTCTCTTGTATGTGGAAGCTAGATAGAAATTGGGAAACAGGGGTAACCTCTGGTAGAGGAACAGAATTTCCTAATGGAGTGATGGATGGAGTTTACGGGAGGGATGAGGGAGGATAGAAGGTAACAGTTGAAATAATGCTATGTACATATATCAAATTACCAATGCCAATTTCAAAGACATGGATGAGGAAGGGGAGGGAGGGGGTGAGACCCAGAGGGGAATGCTCCAAGAGTTGTGTGCATGTATGTTCCTATCACTCTATGTGCACCAATAAAAGAAAATTAAAAAAAAATTTAGACAAATGAAATCAGATGTAAAAAACATGTGCACCCTAAAATAACAAATGACACAAAAATACCAATTAGATTCAAGACAGTTGAACCAAATAAGCCTTTAATCAATTTTGGTCACTACACTAAGTCCTTTTTTTCCCCAACATTTCTCACAGTACTACGTATTACTTACCCTTATGGTTATTCAGTCTTACTAATTATAAAAACACAATCTTTGCTTTGAGGGCAAAGGCAAAGAGAGGAACGTATTTTCTAATCCCACGAGGTACAAGAATATGTCATTTGCCAAGGGATGTTCTGTTTACAGAGACTTCCCTCAACTGTGCTTTCATTTACATCACACAAAGGTATCTTGAGGAATGTAGACAGTCGTCAGCCATCAAATGCCAAACAAACCTTATTAGTGATGAAAAATTATATAGTCTATATGAAAAATATCAGGCAAAAACAGGTGTCTGATAAATGCAACTGTGGACTCACCCCAACTCCTTTTCTATTCCTTTTTGGAGAATAGCACATGTATTTTCAAGCCATGCTGTATTAATTCACATTGGCACAAAGAAGGTGAAAGGAACCAGTGGAGTCAAAGTATATTGTCTTGATGAGAAACATAACTCCAAATATTCTGACCAGAGAACTCCTGAATTGCTCATGGACCTTTTCATTAGATTAAAAGTGCTCTCCGACTTCTCAACAAAGTGTATACACTCTGGTTTTAGAATGCTCTGGATTTCAAGTCCTATTATAAAATGCTGTGAGCATCAGTTAAGGTCCCCCCCCCCTTCCAGAGAATGCATTTTCTTTATCCCTTTGGAGCAGTACTTGAATAAATATGATTCACTTATTTATATAGACCAAAAAATTTTTAATGAGCATTAAATGTGTGGGGCACAGTATGAGGTCCTAAGACCTATAATACTAAGTTCCTATCCCCAGGAAATGTAGTAAAGATAAGAGATGAAAATAACAGATTCCCTTCTGGAGTAAGAAAGTCCTCGGGAATGCCTTCTCCAAAGCATAGCCATACAATGATAAATATTTCTGTTGTCTGTATTATCATTCAACTTTGTTTCATTACCTCATCTCTCCGGGTTCATCTATAGCTTCTAACTGTTCCTTGATATACCTGTCTATGTGTGTTTACATAGATATGCATACACATGTGTTTGTGTGTGTTGTGTATATATATACTCACAAACATATGTCAACATACACACACATATGCATGTGTGTATAAAACACACATGTACATATAAAAAGAGGGAAGGGAGAAAGAGTAAGAGAGGTTGTCTAAGAATAAACTCTGCTACTCTTCTGTGTCCTCCTTTTACTTGCAATGTGAATAACATTATTTTTCTCAAATCCTTCCTATGCTTCCTGATTCATTGTACTGTTCCCAAATTCACCACACTTCTTCCCTTTCAAGGATCTCCAACAACCCCTCTTATTACAGAATCTCAGAATCTAATGACCTTTCTCAGGCTATTGTGCTATGAAGTTTCTGCCATATTTCATAGCTCTGTTTGACGAATCATTTTTGAAATCACGCCATCCCTTGCCGTCTATCCCACATACAATCTAGTTCCTCCTCTTCCTCTCAATCAGCTCCTCTGCACCCCTCCCCTTTCTTCTCCTATACTTAAAGTGCAATGCTTCCTCAGGAGTCAATGCACTGTCTTAGCCCTTTGTCCTCTATAGTCTTGCCCTTGAAAAGACAGCATACTATGGCCCAGGACCTTCTAAATCAAACCTCCTCTTATATCCTTTAGAATGACCTCCAAAACTGTTTTTCCCCAGAAGCCTACTGAATGAATATTTTCATTTATATATTTTTCCATATCGAAGACAACATTCTCAAAATCCAACTCAGTTTTCCCTGCCTCTTTCCACAAAGTTCATCTTTATAACATTTTTATTGACCCAACTACTTGCCAGGAGAATTGGGCCCAAAATCATTGATTCATCTCTGATTTATTAATATGATATCCATAAACCTCCCCCAAATTTCCACTGACTCCAGCCTCATCTTGTCAGTCGTATTACTTGACTGTCCTTTTTTCACTACCCCTGATTTCAGTCTTTCTCACAATTTGCTAAAAACCAATATTTAACAGAATAATGCCTTAAAAGCTATAAGCCTGATTTTTTAAAACAAATTGATTATTACAAATAAACTGCAGAAACTTTCTGTAAACAACCCAAATCACTCCTAACTGATTTCTAAACCAAACCTAAACTTTTGTGCCTGGATTTGTGCTTTTTGTAAATCGAAACTACTCTTCCTACCTTTTGTCAGCCCATCACTTCCCAGGATATATTTTACATTTCATTATCCAGCTAATCACCTTACTGCCCACTCCCTTCTTGACCATACTTATTTTTTTCTATTAATCTCTCTTTCTGCCTAGTGAAGTTTTACCATCCTCCAATTCAACCAAAAGCATTTCTTCTGTGAAAAATCAAAAACAATATGACAATCTAAATACCATAATTTCTTAGCATGCAATGATATACCCCAAAACTATTTTCCCCTAATTCACTGGTCTTCAATTTGGTATGGTGCAGTTCAGAATTTTCCTGACTAGAGTTTAAATTTTTGCTTTGCTTTGCTGAGTGACTTGCAAAAATGTGTACTCTTGCATGAGTACAGTTTGGATTTCTTTGGAGGAGATACCAATAATCTTTTCATGATGTTAATGGAAATAGTAGAGAAGATAATGGTACATTAGTTGGCTGTTGCTACTGTAGCAAATGACCTCAAGTTTAGTGGCTTAAAACAACACAAATTTATCATCTCACAGTTCTGGAAATAAGAAGTTTAAATGGGTAGGCAGGCCCGTGCTCATGTGGGACCAAGGCTTTAGGGAAGAATCCATTTTCCTGCCTTTTCCACTTTCTGGAGGATAGGTGAATTCCTTGGCTCAGTCTGGCCCCATATTTCTCCAGCCTCTGCTTCCATGGTCACATCTCCTTCTCTGACTCTCCTGTCTCCTTCTCTCACTGATAAGGCCCCTCGTGCTCATACTGAACACTCATCCTCGATATTACAGAATAATCTTTCCCAACTCAAGATCCTTAGCTTAACTTTCTCTGTGAAGTTGCTTTTACTGTGTAAGGTAACAGGTTCTGGAGACAAGAGCATAGACATCTTCAGCCTACAGCATAGAGGATACAAAATACATGTGAGTTCCCTTTCATTGTCTACACTAGTAATTTTATAAAAACAAATACCAGAGTTCATTACCCTTCTCTAGCCTTCCCAGTGTATACTATGGTACAAAGTCAATGTCAACTATTAAATAAAAGACTGTTGGTTTTTATCAGATTCTAAGTATGTCAGAGTTGGTAAGATTGAGTCATTCCTTCCTGTCTCTCCTGCCCACTTGGTGGTACCGTCATACACAAACCCTCAAGACTAGCACAGGAAATGGTAACAACATATTCCAGTTCCTCCCCAGTAGAGTCAGTATGAGAAGTTTAATTTTCTTCACAGACATATAATAACAATATTTTCCTCAGTTATTTATATACTTTTCACCTGACTTCTCAGGATTTTCTTTCATAAAAATGATATAATTTCCAATTTGCAGTTTCTTATCCCAACTGGGGATTTGATAGAGAACACATATTTATTTCCTCATATGAAAATAGAAACCCTATTACAAATAAGTCTGAAATTTTCTATAAACTAACATTTTAGAAAATCAATCTCTAATCACAAATAGTTTGTTCAGGGAATAGGTTCTCTTAAGCTTCACTAGGCTGTACACAGTACTGCAATTTCTTTTTTTTTTTCTTTTTTTTTTTTTGTGGTACCGGGGATTGAACCCAGGGGTGTTCTACCTCCACGCTACACCCCCGGCCCTATTTTTTTATACTTTATTTTGAAACCAGGTTTCACAAAGTTGTGGAGGGCTTCACTAGGTAGGTAGAGAGAGAGAGAGAGAGACAGAGAGAGAGCTGAGGCTGGCCGCGAACCCGGATCCTCCGGTCTCCGCCTCTCAAAGTACTGGGATTACAAGTGTGCGCCACCACACCCGGCACAATTTCTTGCTTAAGAAAAAATAAAATCTCATCTTCATTCCCAGTCAAATACCAAAACCATCATACTCTTCTTAGGAAATCTATGAACGTAAAATTCTACACTTCAAAGTAGAAACTCTCTGGGTTAGAATTTGGGGATTTCTTCTTTTCTAATTTTTAATGATATATATTCTTCCAGGTCATTTCAAGTTTCCTTGGTTGTGAGATGTTTTTAGATCACAGGGTTCCACTAAAACAATCTTTGTAGTCACATCAAGTTAGCTGTCATAACTGAAAATGAAACATCAAAAATGCCTCTGAATGTGAATATCTGCAGAACACCCACACGTGTGCACGTACACACACACACACACACACACACACTGCTACGAATTAAAACAGATGCAGGAAAAATGAGTCTTAAATAGTTATCAACTCAACATCACAGGGATCATTTAAAAACCAGGAATTCAAACCTATTCATTTGATTCTGCCACATTCAAGCCCAAAAAGCCCAGAAAGTCATTCACTAGCAGAAATATCCCCTGGTGCCTGAGGAATTTTGCATTCACAGATTAGAAGAAGATAATGTGTTATACTCTGACCTTCTTAGACCTTACTCGGTAGAGTCATATTTCTAAGGTGTTTTCATGTACTTTTTTGAATTGAATTAGTTGTTCATTTGTTCCAGTACTAAGGCTTTGTTGTTGTTTTGTTTTTTGTTAACCAGGATATAATCTTTTTGCATTTCCCATTGCCAGTGGTTATTATCCCCTAAGAAAAGTAGCCACCAAGACTTCAAGACTTCATAAGCCAGGTTGCAGATATAGTTCTGCAGTAGAGTGCATGCCTAGCATGTGCAGGGCCCTGTGTTTGATCCCCAGCACCAAAAATTATAGATGTTCATAGGCAACAACAAGAAAACGTATTACCGAGTTTTGCCAATAAACCTAAATGCCAGATTACATAAAACTCTTCACTTTTTTCTCTACAGGGAAGAAAAAAAAAAACCTCAGGGCTTGATAGGATACTAAATCTTTCCATAGCACAAAAGCCTTCATTTTAGATTATTTTCCCTCCTACGTTTGAAGAATATTCTATATTATACAAAAATGGCATCCATAATATAAAATTCTAGAACTCTCAGATGGTTACAGAAGCCCCAAACATTTCACTCTAAAGAAACTAATCTTCACATACTGTAAAACAATCTCTCTCACAACTACCACCCCATAAATATACTACTTTTCTCTAATTTCCACATCATTTTATATTTTTAAATAATCCCTCATTCTAAATTAATTTTACAAAAAAAGAAACATAAGCACCTGTTGTGGAAAGGCCCTGTGTAATTTGTAGTGAGAGAATCAGATCGAACATGAGCTCTGCCTGCAAGAGCTATATATAAAAATAGTGGAGGAAGAGGATCCATAAAAACTGCCTTGTAGGATTCTGTTGCTTTGTTGATTGAATCCCCTAATAGGAGGAACTCTACAACATTCTATACACAAAGTAGCTTCTGGGGAAAATAGAAAGTTTGGGTCGATTTTACCATCCTTATAAATGATCAGATGATATACTGGGTACCAACCAAGGGCAAACTAAATATATTCTATTACATTTTCCTGAAGAATTTTCATTAACAGTACAAGAGAAAATATATCTACCCACAAAGGAATCTGGCAGTAAAGGAATATACAGCACCTTTGTGTAGAACACAGGTGCTTGAAATATCTGACCCCACATCTGTGATCTTAGAAAGCAGCAAAATGTGGAGGACAGGAGAATTCCTGCTGAGAAAAAGAGAAAGAGATGGAGAGTCCTCTACTCCCTCCGTTTGGGCAGACTCCTCTTAGGGGCCAGGAGGTCTTCTACAGCAATGGGCCAGCACCTGCTGGGCCCTGCCACTGACTCCTTTATTCACAAACCATAATTGATTTTTTTCTACTATAGATGCAGCCAAAGGAAAAGGTATGAAAGGAGGTTTTTGAGCTCATCTTAAGTAAATGCTTCTAAAGAGAGAGGTGAGGTATAATACCTATTTCCTCTCCCACTTCTCTTTTTCTCTCCCTCCCTCCATCTTTCATTTCTCTGTCTCAGATACCCAGACTCATAAACATATTTCACATACTTATTTTTCCCTGAAGCCAAAGAACTTAAGGACCACACACAGCCATACAGCCAAAGGGTCATAAAAGTGATAATAATGGTGTCTTTCTATAATTCATATACTTGTTGTTTGCAGCTCCCAAAGCACTTGTTTCTTAAGAATCTCACTGAAACATTGATTGAATGAAATGTGTATGTGCCCAGAGAAGGAAGCACACATTAAGTATTTAAGTGGACTCTCAAATCAGGATGGGTTGGTGCTTACATTTCAGCCCAGATACTTAATAGCCATATGCATGTGAGCTAGTTATTCATCTACTACAAGTCTCAAGGTTTCTCTGGGGTAAAATGAAGATGGTGATAGCTTTTAGGGCTGTTGTGAGTTAAGTTGCACATGATGGTATCACAGCACCTAGAGCTCAGAATCTGGGATTTAATAACTTCTCACAAAACATTTTCTAAAAGGAAATGAATAAACAAATCCAATATGGAGAAGATTTCCAAAATCTGTTCATTCCCTTTTCTGCCTTATCAAGTAAAAGATATTGGTGGCCGTAGAACTAGCAAGTTCTCAGCATCATCAACTTAAACCAGAGCAGCATATGTAGAAGGATTAGCCACCAGGATGGATATGTAGCCCAGAACCTTCCTTTTTCCTAATCCATTCCCTTCTTCCTCTGTCATTTTTTTCCTTCCTTCTTTCACAAAAATATACACGGATAGCCAGAAGGGGTGGCACACACCTGTAATCCAAATACCTTGGAGGCTGAGACAAGGGGGATCACAGGTTTGAGGCTAGCCTCAGCAACTTAGTGAGACCCTCCTGTTTCAAAATTTTAGAAAATGAAAAGGGCTGGTGGTATAGCTTGGGGGTAGAATGCCCCTGGGTTCAATCCCCAGTACCACAAATATATATATCATATGTTCATATATATGTTTATATATGTTTTGTACATTTATACATATATACATATATATACACACATACATACATGGAGAAAGTATTGTGATTAAATTATGTCATGTGTTTGTGTTAGAGAAATAAAAATACAGTTGATACTTCAGGAAAGTCATAGTCTAGCAGGAAAAGAGAGACATCAAACAGTTGTGAAGTGGCAAATCGATGTTGGGACAGGTGTGTAATAAGGTGTTATGAAACATCAGAGGACAGCTGAATCAGAGTGCAAGGTTGAAGGAAGTACTGTGAGCAGTGATGGTTAAGGCAACCCCAGGCAAAATGTGTAGACAGTCAGAGCTTCTGCATGCGCAATATATAAGACTCAAGCTACTGTGAGTTTTCATAATGCTTTAAGGACATGAGGGACAGCTTTCTAATTTGGCTTACTAAGCACTAGAATCTTAACTCTCAGATGATCAGGCCAGTCTTCCCAAATCAGGTAGCTAAGTATAAAAACACAAAGAAATTCTTTAATTCAGTGATTTATAGTCCACAAAAGGTATTGTAAAGAATAGCTATGTCCTCGCTATGGAATGAGAATGACCTACATTCTACTCAAGAGCTGAATTAGGCAAGCTAATAAAACAAACTACAAAAATTTACAGTATGAGCCTAATAGTAAATTATATTTCTCTCCTGTCTAAGAAACTAATGAAAATCCTTAGCAGATCAATGTTTAGCACTGTTTGAATTTCTCTTCTTGCATGATCCACATTTTTCTGTTCCACATTGTTCTTTTATTTACCAGCCTATGCTGATGTTACTTTCATATATTGGGCTTCTTAATACTACATAAAGATTCTTTGATTTCTTGTGAACTTGATAGCATTTTTTTGGTTCGTTGCTCCATTCACACAAACTAGATCTACTATGTGCTTGCATAGTAGGTACTCAAACATTTGATGTTTAGACATACAAATGCCCCTCCCCAAAGTACTAAACCTGATGGATATCCTATATCCGATATCCTATCTCTGTGTAGTCTTCTTTCTTCATGCCTCTCTTCAATCTAATTTCAGTGATGTGTGAATGGGAAAGACAGCATTTTGTTCTTTGTGGCTAGAAGAAATACTTCTGAATTGGGATCCAAATTCAAAATGGCAGCACCATTGGAGAAAAATATGGTTGCTTTTATTGAATCAGTTAAGATTCTTGGTGTGTAACCCTTGACACCCACCACTCAGTAGAATACATGAGAACCTAAAAGAAAAGCAACACATGAATTGGCTGGGGATCTGCATAGCATCCCGTATGCTGAGGTGTGGAGGGTCACGTATAAAGTAAAGGTGATAGAGCAAAGAGAGTCAGGAGGCGAATCCTGAAGGGCCCTGACACATGCCATGGAGTTGGGCATGGCACTGGGTACAGTGGAAATGCAAACTGGTTAAAAACTAAGCCCTCCTCTAGATTTTTAGAAATTATTTAAAAATTATCAATTTCGTTATCCCTTTATTTATTTTTTTCATTTTTTATGTTTTTATTGGTGCATTGTAGTCTCCCATCACAATGAGTATCAGTTTGGTGTTAACATACATGCACACAGCTCTTGGTGTCCCTCCCCACCACCTCCCCCCACGTGTAGCACTGAGAATGATGTTGGTATAATCTCATATATACACATTGTTTATGACAGTAATTCCATAGATTCACTTCTTTCTTACCCTT
>PVJS01030921.1:0-23771 GCA_004027185.1 Glis glis | reverse complement strand
CTCTTCTGGACCTACTTTTCATCTTTTTTCTATTCCAATGCATAGTATTCCCTTATTTATTTATTGTTTTGTTTTGTTTCTGTCTGTTTCAAGAAACTCAGCATCATCTTATGAACTTGCTTGTGTCTGTAGTATCTGATTAATTCTGAATGTTTCTTCCACTGCATTCTTTAAAAGAACAAAAACTCAATTGTACTGCTTTTGTACAAAAATTGCTTATATTGTACTCTTACTTTTAATGATACAAATAACCAAATGATTTATCCTATTGATAAAAGTCGATACATCTAATAAAATAAAACTGCCTTTAGCATCTTTTCAACTCATTTCTCTTCCCCAAGTAAAAAGCTATCCTTTTTTTCTGAGTATTTACACACACTTAAATCTGTATGCTTTGGAGTTCTTTCTATTGTTTATCAAGGAGCTTTATATGCATAGTATTTTGCAATTTGCTCTTTTCATTCGGGAGGAGGTCTTTCCACACTAGCTTAGCTCAGGTTTCCTGGGAAGCAGAAGCTAATTGGAGATTTATGTGTGGGAGGTTTATTGGCTACCGCTCTTAAGACTAACACCTGTGAGGGAGTTTTGATCAGGAGGAAAACATTAACTGCAATTCCGCCACAAGGGCTCAGCTGTCTTGCAGGGATGCTGGAGTAGTTAGGACTTAACAATATTGAAGAAAGTGTGCCTTTATCCCTGCGTGGATTTGAACATGAATGTGAACCACCCCTGGGGTGGAACCATGACCTTGCACAGGCAGCTCTCCTCCGCCAAGGATAGTCCGAGGGAGCATGAAGCGGGAGAGACAGTCTCTCATTCTGAAAGGAGACATAGGCAGAGCACCCCGGCACCCACCACACACCAGTGCCTGTAGATCCACAGATGAATATTCTGTTCCAGTGGCTCCCTGTCGTGAGTAATGTATCGGGACATGATGGCAAATGGGGAGGAGGGGTTGAGGATTGAACCCGAGGACCTTTTGATTCCTAAGCCCTTTTGATTTTATTTATTTATTTATTATTTATTTATTTATTTATTATTTTGCAATACTGGGGATTGAACCCAGGGGCATTCTACCTCCTAGATACACCCCCAGCCCTGTTTTTTATTCTGTTTGTTTGTTTGTTTGTTTTTGTGGTATTGAGGATTGAACCCAGGGGCCTTCTACCTCTGAGCTACACTCCCAATCCTATTTTTTATTCTTTATTTTGAAACAGGGTCTCACTAAGTTGCAGAGGGCCTCACTAAGTAGCCGAGACTGGCCGTGAACCCGGATCCTCTGGTCTCAGCCTCCCAAGTACTGGGGTTACAAGCGTGCACCACCATGCCTGGCTTTTATTCTTTATTTTGAAACAGGGTCTCACTAAGTTGCGGAGGGCCTCTCCAAGTAGCTGAGGCTGGCCGCGAACCCGGATCCTCCGGTCTCAGCCTCCCAAGTACTGGGATTAGAGGTGTGCACCACCATGCCTGGCGTTTTTATTTATTTTTTGAAACAGTCTCACTAATTTGCTGAGTCTCGCTTAAGTTTCTGAGGTTAGCCTCGAACCTGTTTCAGCCTCCCAAGTGCAAGCTTGTACCACCACACCTGGCTCATGGGTCCATTTTGACTGAGCCTGACTCACCCTTGACGTAGAAACCATCGACCATAGTTCTTCCCTCCTTCCAACTCCTCAGTGTGATAGGTCCAGACTCTCCCTATTCAACCACCTCCTGTGTGAGGTAGCTAGACACAACCTGCTTGACTAGCCCACTGATGTTCACGCCCCATCGTGGACCGCACAGATCTGCCGGAGACCAGCTCTCAGTTGCTGTGGAACCCCACGGAGCTTGACCCAATAAGAACCCTCACAGGAAACCCACCAGGGAAATGCCTGAGACTCCACTAAAGGCTCATGTTCCACACTTTTTCTTGCTCCCCACCTGCTGGTTAATCATGCGTACCTCCAATAATTCCCCCCTCCCTTGCCCTTCAAGGCACGCTTCCTCCTCTCTCTTATCTGGAAGCCATATGCTGCTTCTGTCATTTTATGTGTTTTATTGAGTAGCCTACTCTGTGTCTCACCTGACTGACACATCTGAACCTAGAGGAGTGTTGCTGCTGATAGGAACTAACCAGACACAACCCAGACAAGAGTCACGATGGCATCTACCAGTATAAACAAGTTTCCTGTGAGGTGAGCACCTGGTCCTGGTTGGACACTTAGCTGTTAGGCTATCTGCTAAGAAAATATATAAATAATGGTTGTTTGAAGAATATTCTAAAACTACTTGGCCTTTATTTTTCAAAATTTTAAAAATAAGGCCACCAAAAGTCTTAATACCAAATATTGACAAACATATTTCAGAAATGGAAAGATATAAACCAATCTTTCTCCATGACATATGCAAAAACCCTACATACATATTAGAAAATTAGAAACAGATATTTCCAAACTGCACTTTTCTCAAAATATAATGGTTGTTCGAAGAATATTCTAAAAATATCTGGCCTTTATTGTTCGAATTTTTCAATGCCTTGAATGACTACAAAAATTTAAAAAACACCTCTAATATACTTTTAAGGAGATAGAGCAACAGTGAAACTAAAAGAAACATGTGATCTGGGGCTGATCCTGAACTGGAGGAAAAAGAATCAATAACATTAAAGTAATTAGCAAACCTGGTGTGGTGGCACATGCCTGTAATGCCAGTACTTGGAATGCTGAAACAGGAGGATCACAGTCAAGGACAGCTCAGCAACCTAGTGAGACCCTGTTTCAAAACAAAAACATAAAAGGGGCTAGAGGTATAGATCATTGGTAGCAAAAAAAAAATCCTGTCAAAGACACACTGCAAGCTGGGCGTGGTGGCGCATGCTTGTAATCCCAGTACTTGGGCGGTTGAGACAGGAGGATCCAGGTTCACAGCCAGCCTCAGTTACTTCGTGAGGCCCTCTGCAACTTAATGAGACCCTGTTTCAAAATAAAGAATAAAAAATAGGGCTGGGATGTAGCTTGGAAGTAGAATGTCCCTGGGTTCAATCCCGAGTACCACACACACAAAAAAAGACACACTGCAAGATGTTTGACCACCTCCACTGGAGACCCATCTAGACAGGGACAGAGTTTACAGATACTCTCCAAAGAGAGAACTCGATCAAATTCAACCCAGATTCAACAATAATTAAAATTTTTCAACACTTTATCTTTTTCTCTTTTCTTTTATTTATTTATTTTTATTTTTTATTTTATTAGTGCATTGCAATCATACATCTTGAAGGATTTCAGGGGTTGACATATACATGCACTCATCCATCAATTAGCCCTCCCCAATTCCCACCCCCTTGCCTCCCCCCTCCCTCCTTCACGTTTTCAGCATAGTAGTTGACTTTGATATCTTTGTGTAAGTCCATCCTGTGCACCAGTTTGTTTCCCTCTCCTTCCCTCCTGTCTCCCCCAGTTAGTTCACCTTCTTCGCTCATCTGAGGTTTTCTCTCTTGGAGTCCCTTCTGTGTGGGGTCCTGGCTCATTCTCCTGTGACCTCAGTACTGGGGTACTCTGGGGCAGGGCTGGGGGCTACCCGCCCTTTGTCCCCAGCGCCTGGGGGGGGTGTCTCAAGGGGTGGGGCCAAGGGCTCACCAGCCCCGAGTCCCCAGTGCCGGGGGGAAGGGGGGGTCTTGGGGTGGAGCCGAGGGCTCGCCACCATGCGTCCCCAGCATGGGGGAGAAGGGTGTTCTGGGGGCGGGGCAGAGGGCTCACCTGCCTGTGTCTCCAGGGCCTGGAGTTTCTATGGGGGCAGGACCAAGGGCTCGCCCGCCCCACCTCCCCAGTGCCAGGGAGAGGGGTTCCCCGGGGGAGGGGCCAAGGACTCGCCTCAGTGCAGAGGGTCTCCAGGGGCGGGGCCGAGGGCTCACCCACCCCGTGTCACCAGCCCTGGGGGTTTCTGGAGGCGGGGCCAAGGCCTCACCCACCCTGTGTCCCTAGCTCCATGGGTAGGGGCTCTTTGGGGGTGGGGCTGAGGGCTCACCTGCCCTGAGTCCCCAGTGCCAGGGGAGGGGTTCTCTAGGGGTGGGACCAAGGGTTCGCCCGCCTCACATCCCCAGTGCAGGGGGGTCTCTGGGGGTGGGGCTGGGGGCTGACCCGCCCATGTTCTCAGTGCTGGGCCACTGGGGGGGGGCATGTCTCATCTACCTATGTCCTCAGTTCTGGGGTGTTCCAGGACGGTATTGGGCTGCCCATGGAGGGCCGTGGCTCGCTGGCTCTTGTTCTCAGAGTTGGGCTGCTCCTGTGTATGGCCACCTCTTCTTTGTCTCTCCTTATTGTACTTGTTGTGGGAGCAGAGGCTCACGGCCCACCCCTTGAAACCATCATTGCTGTAGGTGAAGATCTGGATTGACGTGGGCTTCATCATGTTCTGGAGTTGATCGGTTTCAATGGTGGTCTATCTTCACTGGTTTCACAAGGATCTGCTGTCTCTCTGCTGTTGGTCTCCAGGAGTCATGGTGTAAGTGTGGCCCCGCATAGATGGTGCCTTTGCCTCCACTCTCCACTTTCCAAATGAAATGTGTGGACTTCTGTTTAGCCCCTCCCCCCCGCTCTGTCCGTGGCCTCAAACTCTGCTGCTCTTTGACTCTCTTTGCTTAGTTTTGTCTGCCCTACTTTTCTTGTTAAGAAGCAGTCTTCCCGCTGGCCAATTTCTGAGTTTTGGAGTGCCGGCAACACACTGCCTTCCTTTATCTCACTCACCCATGTTCTCTTTGCTGGGCAGCTCTGGGGGTCATGCCATATCTGTCCATGTCCTCAGTGCTGTGGTGTTCTGCGCTGGTGCTAGGCTACTCCAGGGGGGCCGTGTTTCACCCGCTCATTTTCTCAGTGTTGCTCCTGTGCCTGGCCACCTCATTTATGTCTCTCCACGTCGCTTTCTTTGTGGGGGCTGAGGCTCGAGTCCCAACCTTTGCAGTTGTCACCGTGTAGGTGTGGATCTGGTTCGACTTGGGCTTCATCATGGTCCGGTGTGGATTGCTTTCAATGGTGGGCTATAATCACTGGTTTCACAAGAATCAGCTGTTTCTTTGTTGGAGGATTCCGGGAGCTATGGTGCTGGTGTGGCTCAGCCAAGATGGCACCTTTGTCTCCACTCTCCACTTACCAGGTGAAATGTTTTGAGCTCCCTACCACCCTCTGCTCTTTTAGCACTGCCTCGCATTCCGCTGCGTGGATAAGCAGACAGTCCATGGTGACAGATCTACAGTCTGCAAGTTGCAGCACCCTTGCAGGGTTCCCGGGGATTGCCACAGGAAGCACAATCTTGGTACTTGGGGAAAAATTAGACAAACTGAGTCTTCTCTGTGGAAAACTCAGAGTTCTGTGTTTGCACAGAGTGGTCAAAGTGACATCCACCGCTTCTGTAGGCAAAGAGAGACACAAGCCCAGGGTCCTGCGCTGGTGACACAGCCATATGTGTAGACAGAGAGAGACATAGGGACAGCCCCAGTGGAGAATATGGAGTCCAACGCTTGCAGTGAGAGGGGCACTGGTGGCACTGGGTGCAGGCAGTGAGAGGCACCAAGCAAGGGTCCCAATCACTGAAGGAGACCAAGAATTGGGCCTATAAATGGACATTATACCGGGCAAGTGAGAATAACCACTCAGTAAAGGCTATTCACCTTTAAGGTTCTCCAAGTAGCAAATATCTACATCCATAATAAGGTACTATGAAGGGGGAGAGATTAGACATAAGACACCTACAGAGTGAGAGACTGCTACCAAAAGCAAGAAAGATTTAAACTTAAGAAACCTAAAGCATGAGATGGAAGAATAGCAAAGATATAATGAACTCCCACAACTCCACAACAACAGAACCCGCCAACACAGAAGTGCAAAGATTGCCAGAAGGAAAATTCAGAACTTTAATAGTAAAAATGATACAGGATTTCCAAAAAAAAAAATTCAAAGAGCCTGAAAGAAATAAAGAATCAAATAAACAAAAAATCTGACACCCTGAACAGGATTCAAAAAGAAGCTCTGAGCCGGGCGTGGTCTCGCACGCTTGTAATCCCAGTACTTTGGGAGGTGGAGACCAGAGGATCCGGGTTCGCGGCCAGCCTCAGCTCTCTTGCTCTCTCTCCTTGTCTCTCTCTCTCTCTCTCTCTCTACTTAGTGAGGCCCTCCGCAACTTCGTGAGACCCGGTTTCAAAAATAAAGTATAAAAAAAATAGGGCCGGGGGTGTAGGACGGAGGTAGAATGCCCCTGCGTTCAATCCCCGGTACCGCAAAAAAAAAAAAAAAAGAGAAGCTCTGAAGGGAGTGAAGGATGCAGTAATTGAAATGAAGGCATCAATACACACTATCAACAATAGACTAGACCACATGGAAAACAGAATCTCACTCTTAGAAGATGATGTCTCCAAAGATGAATGCATAGTATGTTATTTAGAAAAAACAATTCAGCAGCATGAATTGGACATTGAAGATATCTCAGTCAATCTTAAAAGAGCAAACCTAAGAAAATAGGCACAGAAGCTGAAACCAAAGGAATCAATAATCTTTTCAGAGAAGTAATATTAGAAAATTTTCCAAATATAGAAAAAGAAGTCAACACACAGGTACAGGAAACATATAGAACCCCTAATTCCACATAATAATCAAGTTGATTAATGTAGAGGCCAAGGAGAGAATCTTAAATGCAGCAGGAGTAAAAGATCAAGAAACATTCAGAGGCAAACCAATAAGAATCACTGGCTTAACAGGTTGTTGACTTCTTTGTTTTATTTTTTTAGAAAAAAAGTGAGATCAGGCCTTTTCACCCTCACCTGCTTTCTACTGAGTCTCATCATCTTCACTCACAAGCTGGAAAAGCCAGATGAACCGGCTTGGAATTTGTGTCTGGCTATGTGCCTGAGGGTATACAACTTTTTGACAGTCTCACTTAATACAAAAACACAATGAGTTTTACATGTTATGAAAGAACAAATAGATCATTAGATGCTGAGTGAATTGCCCAAGGTTCAGCTTGAATTCACCACTAATTCCTCAAGCCCATGGGCTGTGACAAACTTGTTTTGAGGAAATTATTATGTGATCAAGCGTCAGGAACGCATCAGAAAAGATTTCTTTTCTGTGTTCTTAGTCTCTTTCATACTTTTTTGTCATCCTTATTACAAACTTACAAGAAATGTTGTTTATCCTGGTTTTGTAGATGCATGAATTGCAGCCAAGAGGAGTTAATTGACTTACCCAAGTCATTTAGCAACTAAATGGTAGAGACAGGATTTGAAGCCAGGTCAGCCTCTGTTTCCAAAGTAACTGCATCTGAAATACATTGCATAAAATGAATAAGCTTGAGAAGTGGTATTGGCTCTGCTCAAAGCCAAAGGACTTGAACTCTTGGCTAGAGCAGCTCCCAAGAAGAGGAGATGGCAGAGGAGAGGGGCTGGGGGAAAGCTCTTGGCCCTGGGTTTTGCAGTTTCTACTCTCACATTCTCTTTTGCTAACAAATTACCTGATGACAGGTAATTGGGAATTTGGTTTAGACAAAAGCAGGAAGGTGGGATCCCCTGTTATTTTATTAGTGACCTTGTAAGAAGAGGAAAAGGCCAGACCTTTGTCCTATTCAGGTCTTAATCAGATTGGGGAAGGCCTACCTACAGGTGGAGTCAGCCTATCAATCCAAATGTTAATCTCATCCAAAAACATGGAGATACCCAGAATATTTAACCAAAAAATTGGGCATTCTTGGTTCAGTCAAGTTGACACATAAAGTCCAGTTACTGGTCTAGAGATCTGAGAGTGTCTAGAGATATAGAGTGTCTTAGTCTGTTTTCTGTTGCTATATAAAGTAGCAGCAGAAAATAGTACCCAAGGCTGCTATTTTATAAAGAGGTTTATTAACTCGGAGTTTTGGAGTCTGAAAGTCTATGAGGAAGTGGTTCCATTTATTTGGCTTCTTGGTGAGGAAATCCTGGCTATGTCACAATATGGCAGAATGGCATAAAATGGAATAGCTATGTGCAAAAGAGTGATGAAATAAGGCCGGGTGTGGTGGTGCATGCTTGTAATCTCAGTACTTGGGAAGCTGAGATCGGAGGATCCGGGTTCACGGCTAGCCTCAGCTACTTAGTGAGGCCCTCCGCAACTTAATGAGACCCTGTTCCAAGAAAATAAATTTAAAAAGTGATGAAATAAGTAGAATTTTGAATTAGTCTAAATAACTGATATTAGCTTGGGGTGAAACAATGCAAATGTAAAGAATAAATATTTCAAGTTAATGTTTATGACTTAAAAAATCATTACTAAAGCCAGGCGTGGTATTGTACACTTGTAATCCCAATACTTGGGAGGCTGAGACAGGAGGATTGCAGGTTCGCAGCTGGCCTCAACTACTTAGTGAAGGCCTTCACAACTTAATGAGACCCTGTTTCAAAAATAAGAAATAGGAGAAAGGCGTGGCGGCACACGCTTGTAATCCTAGTACTTGGGAGGCGGAGTCTGGAGGATCCAGGTTCGCAGCCAGCCTCAGCTACTTAGTGAGGCCCTCCGCAACTTCGTGAGACCCAGTTTCAAAATAAAGTATAAAATAGGGCTGGGGGTGTAGCTTGGAGGTAGAACGCCCCGGGTTCAATCTCCGGTACTGCAAAAAAAAAAAAAATAGGCCTAGGAGGTGTAGCTTGGAAGTAGAATGCCCCTGGGTTCAATCCCCAGTACCACAGAAAAAAAAAAATCATTACTATTATTGAGAATGCAAAGTCCAGTGTCTTTTGACAAAACTCAAGGGGAGGTTGTGAGCAGAAAGGAACATGACCATTCAGACTCATGTTTACAAAAATCAATTTCTTAGACTACAAAGCAAGTTTCAGTAATTCCAAAAGAGAAATTATATTAACTAGATTTTTCAACACAGTGCAAAAAGCTGCAAATAGCACATTGATTTTTAAAATTCTAATTGGAAACTTAAAAAATACACTAAATAAGCCGGGCGTGGTGGCGCACGCTTGTAATCCCAGTACTTGGGAGGATGAGACTGGAGGATCCGGGTTTGCGGCCAGCCTCAGCTACTTAGTGAGGCCCCTCCGCAATTTAGTGAGACCCTGTTTCAAAATAAAGAATAAAAAAAGAGGGCTGGGGGTGTAGCTCGGAGGTAGAATGCCCCTGGACTCAATCTCCAGTACCACAAAAAAAAAAAAATACACTAAATAACACTAGAGTCAAAGAAGACAGTTGATAAACAACAAAAAGAGATTTAATTTTGACAAGGGTAAATAACAAAAAAGAATATAGACTACATTCTCCTAATGTAAGACCCAGTTCCTCAGATTATAAAAAAATAGCAAGACCAAGACACACATCCAATAGTAAAACTTTGAGTGAAAGAGGATTCAGAGATCTAAGTGAATGCAAATATACAAGAAGATGGGAAGTAACAGTATTAGCTAACACGATGGAACAAAAGCTTTCTTTGTTTATTTATTTTGGTACTAAGGATTGAATCCAGGGGCATACAACTTCTGAGTTACACCTCCAGCCTTTTTTACTTCATTTTTTATTTTGACACAGGGTCTTGCTAGGCTGCTGAGGGTTGCCATTGAACAGGTGATTCTTCGGTCTCAGTCTCCCAAGTAGTGGGATTATAGGCATGCACCACTGTGCCTGGTTAAAGAAGCTTAAAGTCATGCCCCTTTACATGTCAAATAACGTAATCCAGAAATAAAAACAGAAAGACAAGAAAAACAAAAGACTACCACTGTGATACACTAGAAAAACCTCTTGGGAAACCTCTTTTTATGGGCTGGGATCTTTAGCATTGCCATGTGAAAACCCATCATTCTATTTGAAAACAAATGGAATTAATAACCCACAGCAGTTTTTCCAATCTTTATATTCCTTCCCAGAGAGACCATGTAATGCCTGCAAAATTTCTTCAAGCACTGTCTGTCTAGAAATGAGTCTTGCTTGCTGTTTAATGTTTTCTCTCAAAAGAAAAACAAATATAGATGTCCCTTAGCATTTCAAATCTAATAGCTTTGTGATTTTATGTCATCCTTAGGCACTCTAATTCTATCCCAGGAGAAATAATAAAAGGGGACATAACAGTACCCCTTGTATCAGCCACCAGTTTCTGTGTCAAGGCAAACTCCTGTGTCACCCCTGTATTCATGGGAACTAGAACACAAGGGAGTACTCTTCACAGAAGGATGCGAATGTTTATTAGTCTTGTCTTGTATTGTTTGGACTCTGTCTTTGGAGGCCATCAGACCTCCATCTCATTTCTTTTAGAAGATTCAAAGTAAATCTAGCCCAGAAAAGTATACTTTCTTTATGGCAATGTTTAAAATGTTTTCAAAGTTTTCTTAATAAACTAAGAGATTGAATAGACATAAAGAGCTATGAAACATTGAATCATACACGTAAGTTTTTCTAATAAGTAAACATCAAGCTGTTTACCCCTCAGGGGGGAAATATACCCTTTTAAATAAGACTTGAAACAATAATGAAAGGACAACCTTTTCAAAAACTGGTGCTGGGACTACTGGCTATCCATATGTAGAAAATGCCCCTCACCCTGCACAGAAGTCAGCTCAAGATGGTTCAAAACCTAGAAATTAGACCAGAAACTTTGAAACTGTTAGATGAGGGTATAGGATCAACTCTCCAACTTATTGGTAGAGATAGAAACTTCGTCACTAAGACCTCAAAAACTTCTGCACAGAAAAGGAAACTATCAAAACTCCAGAGTGAGTCTACAGAATGGGAGATGTATGCTTTCTCATATATGTGGAAGCTAGAGAGATATTCGGAAATAAGGGCAACAACAGATAGAAGAGTGGAGACGGCAGTGGAATGACTGAGGGCAATTAGGGATGGCAGATGAAGTCATAAAGAGTGTAAGAGTAGAAATATTGTTATGAATGTAGACAATACTGCCAATTCCAATATCAAACACTTGCGTGGGGAGGGGGATGGAGGGGGGGAGGGACCCGGTGGGGAGGGCACCAAAGAATTATGACACTCTATACCCTAATATGATGTAAAATTTACAATTCACCAAATAAAAAATAAAACATAAAATAAAAGCTATTTTATTAGTAGTAATTATTAACAAAGCTACTCTATCAAATTATACTAAAAAGTATACCTTGTGTACTTTTAAATACAAAGCCATCTCACCTGGAGCCCAGAAAACTGTTTCAACACTTTCTTACACTTAACATTAAGATAATAACGGTACAAAATTTAAATTTAGAATAATTCAAATAAACAAAAAATATACGTTTGAGTTTTGGAGCACTCATAAATACTTCTGCAAAATATCTCTGGAATCAAGGAATAAATAAAAGTGCAATTATAAGCCATTTTGGAAATATTAATGTTAATTACAACACCTTGTAGTGAACATTGTATTCCAGGGAAATTCATAGAATTTAATGCTTTTATTATTAAAGAAGTATAATTTAAGACATATACTTATATACATTTTATATATATGGGATAAGAGGGGGAGAGAGAGAAAGATAGACCAATCCACTACACTAATCATTCCATTCCAGAGCTAGAAAAACAACCAAATAAGCCACAAGGAAATAAAGATAATTAACAAACGGAGTAATTGATGCCAATAGAAACTCTTTTCCCATCACAATCAGAAGTTAACTGAAAAACTCAAATAAAACCAGAAATCATTCAAATTAACATGTACCTCATTTGAACCTAAAATATATATGCACAGTTAGTTATTCATCAATCTTTTATGAAGGAGGCCTTTCTTTCAGTGAGGTGTGGTAACTGGAATGCTCCATTCTCCTTACCTCAACCATGACGGTCATGCATCTTTGTCCATCTTCTCTAGTTGTTCCATTTCTTTTTTTTTTTTTGCGTTACTGGGGATTGAACCCATGGGCATTCTACCTCCAAGCTACACCCCCAGCCTTATTTTTTATTCTTTATTTTGAAACAGGGTCTAAGTTGCAGAGGGCCTCACTAAGTAGCTGAGGCTGACCACGAACCCGGATCCTCAGGTCTCAGCCTCCCAAGTGGGATTACAAGTGTGCACCACCATGCCCAGCTATTTGTTCCATTTCTTTAAAGCAGAAAGAGAACCTAAATAACCTTCAAGAAGACATATGAGCGCTAAACCCTAGTGTTTGGCAGTTCTTTTCCAGATTTTAACTGTTGTCTGTCCTATACCTAATTCATCAGCAACATTTAAGTAATTTTTTAAATATGAAGACTTTCATTTAACCTAGTTTTCATAGACACATTTTCCCTCACATTCATATTCATTGGTTTCTACAATATTTAAATAAATAATTCTGTTGTAATACTATTCATAAGTGGCATGAACAGGCTTCAGGTAAGCCCACCACTCACCTAGGGAGAGATGGACAGAAGCCTACCAGAGGGTCAAGTCCTGGTTGTGAACATTCTAGATACAGCAGGTCAGAAATCTATTTACAGAGTGAACTAAAAGTTTTGATGACTATAATTAGCCAGTAGTCACTTAAGAGAATGTATACTATATTAACAGAACTGAAACTCTCATTTCTCCTAACCCCTCTTACCTTTATGTTATGGTTTGGATTAAAAATGTCCTCCAGACCTGATGTGTTAAACAAGGCATGTTCAGAGGTGGTAACTTGGTTGCTGGGTAAGGGTCCCTGGGTTGCGGCCAGGGTCAGTGTTTTCCTGGGCTGTCTGCTGCAACTTTGGGCTTCTCTTCCCCTACAACCATGAGCTGACCCAAGCTCTCACCCTCTCTCTCTGCTCTGCACAATGATGCCCTAAGGATCTCAAGCCCTGCCTCCTGCTTGGAAGCTGGTCTAATATGGACTGAAATCCCCAGAATTGTGAGTGAATAAACTTCTTCTTCCTCTAATTTTGACTCATTTAAGAAGGAAAATATAAACACTGTACCAAAACTTGAGAAACAATAATACCAAAAATAAAAAGAACAATTTTATTATGATAGGTGAAAACCTTGTTCATAAAATACTAGAAACCTGAATCCAACAGGGTCTTAATAGAAAAAAGTATCGTAAGCAAGCAAAACTGATGGCTGGAATGCAAGAATGGTTCAATCTTAGGAAATCTCTTTAAAATCCATACATCAATTGGGATAGCCCTGCTCCTTGGGAATTTTAAATTCATTTTCTGGTTGTGAGGCATGATAAAGTAGTTCTTATAAGTTGTAAGCCTCATTTCTTCAGGTGTCTGCCCCTTCGCTGCCTCTAACCAGCCATCTACTATCACATAACAAATACGATATATACTTTTCTGTCGAGGGCCAAGGCCTGTCTTAGAGGCACACTGAGATTATCATCTTGGACCAGCCCAGTTTGGATACATGGTATTTGGCTGGGTGGGATCTGTCCACAAATGGACACATTCCAAGGGACCTGGTATAATCTTTAAGGTGCTATCTTTGAAGTCATCTCCACCCAGTAATCGTCAATCCCTCCTTCCCCTAAGTTTGTCACATATTTGCCTCGTTGACCATCTTTACCGAAACCTGAGATAATTGCTAATCTCTGATTAATCCTTACTGTAACCTGTGATAATTGCTGATTTCTGTATTTGATTAACTTTTAAAATTCCTATAAAAATAAGGCCCAGGTGATAGAAGGTCAGGAGAATTTGCCATCTCTATCTCCTCCCCGATCTCCCAATTATTAAATGTAATTATTTTGCAAATTACTATATCAGACTTCGTGTTGTTTCCTGTGAGACTATTGTTAGGAAGCTGCCTGGTGCAGCAACCTTCCGTGGCTGGAACTTTGGAATTTAGGAAGCTGTCTGGGCAGCGACCGTCTGTGGCAGGAACCACAGACTATTTGTCAGGGAACTGCAGGGAGCAGCGACCTTCCGTGGCAGGAACCCTGGAGCAGATCGTCCGCCGGAGCTACTGCAAATAAGTGGCGCCCATCACGTAGGGCTCTCGGATCGGGACTGGAAGCCTCAGAGTTTCCGTGAAACCCCAGAGTTTCGGTAAGTCCCTCGCACCCCTTTAACCGCCAGGTTGCAACCGGTTTGAAAGGGATATTTTTTTTTCAGGTTGGGTAACATGGGAAATATTTCGTCTGATATGTCACATCAATGTAATTTGCTTTGCTGTTTGCTTAAGCAGGGGGAAGCTTCTGTCAAGCAGCAGGATATAAAAACTTATCTTCTTTTCCATTTTTATAAGAAATTTGGTTTGATTATTCATGTTGTGACCTTTCTGAAATTTTACCTTGGTGACTACACTAAAAATATAAGGATGTCCAAGATGAAAAATCCTACAATTGTCCCTCTGATGCCTTGGTAATAGTCTCTTACCAGCTCTGTCACCTCCCAAGTCCAGTGCTCCCCAGAAATTAATCCCCCTCCATATAGGAAATGTATTCTAAATTTCACCTCCCACTCCTCTCATTTCCCCCCCTTGACCCATCACTCACACCACCCTGGAATGTATGTAAAAATAGGCTGGGCATGTGGCTTAGTGGTAGAGCACTTGCTTAGTATGCATGAGGCCTTGGGTTCAATCCCCAGCACCAGAAAAATATAACCAAGGTTTACAATTAAACATATAAAATATATAAGTTCATAAATATATATATATATATATATATATATATATATTCTCATTAGAAAGTATTAATGTAATTTTCACATTGACTGGCTAGAGGAGGGGGAAAACATTTAATGATCCCATTAGATAGGGAAGATATTTGATAAAATTTAGCATTCATTCTTGTCTTTAAAATTTTCTTGAAAAATAAGGATCAGAAAAATTTCTTTCTAAGCCAGGTGTGGTGACGCACACTTGTAATCCCACTGAGACAGGAGGATTGCAGATTTGTGGCCAGCCTCAGCTACTTAGTGAGGCCCTCCACAACTTAGTGAAAAATAGGGCTGGGGGTGTAGCTACGATGTAGAATGCCCCTGGGTTCAACCCCCATTACTGCAAAAAAACATTCTTTCTCAAAATGATGAAAAATACCTAGGTTAAACAATTGATATTATATTTAACCTTTCTTTTTTTTTTGCGGTACCGGGGATCGAACCCAGGGGTGTTCTACCTCCGCACTATACCCCCGGCCCTATTTTTTATACTTTATTTTGAAACCGGGTCTCACGAAGTTGTGGAGGGCCTCACTAAGTAGAGAGAGAGAGGGGGAGAGAGAGAGAGAGAGAGAGAGAGAGAGAGAGAGAGAGAGCTGAGGCTGGCCGCGAACCCGGATCCTCCAGTCTCCGCCTCCCAAAGTACTGGGATTATAACCGTGAGCCACCACGCCCGGCTTATATTTAACCTTTCTAATGAAACATTCTTTTCTGGAGAGAAGAAGAATAAATGGCAAGGATATCTACATTGTGTTCTCAAAAGGGAAACTCATAAATATTGCAGGATTGCATTTCTCCTTCAAAGCAATTTGCTTAAGTTAAAATATATTATGTTCACTTTTACGCCATTTTTGTAAGAGTAGATGTGAACACGAGTGTGTGTTCATGCGCATACACACACAAACACCTGAAATTATATTCACCAAAATATCGAGTGGTTACTCTGGTCGCATTGTTAATGATTCATTAAAAAAATCTTCAATATGTTTTATTTTGGTTCTTGAGGTTGAACTCTAGTTTAATTATGAGAGAAGAAATACACAACTTCTTGAGGGACTAGGACTTTTAATCCTTCTCAGGTCACAGAACACAAATGTTGTTTTTTAATGACTTCTGAATTCAATTATATTCCCAAACTTCTCTTCAATTTGTATTTCTTACTTGTGGGATCATAAAGGGTGTAATGCATACAAATGTGTGCTGAGCGATAGGACCACTGCTTTAGCAAAATCTTCCAACTGCTGAGCCTGCTGTACCCTAATCATGCACCACTTGATACTACCTGGGAATGCCTACAAGGAACTGCAAACTGAGACTCATCCAACTTGTCCTGGAATATCACATGTTCCTATGGTGACAGAAACATCGCATCCCAGTATAGATGGGTGAAGGAGGCAGGTGGACAGAAATTGGCAGGACTCAGATTCTACTTTCCAGACATCTCCTGTCTCCCCCACCATCCACTAGCCTTTCTTTATGCAAACACACACACAAACACACTTGTACAGTGAGTGACGATGCTGTGCCTTAGAAAGAGCACCTCACAGCAGGTGTGGTGGTCCTGTTATCCCAGTTCTTGGGAGACTGAGACAGGAGGATCACAGGTTTGAGGACAGCCTCAGCAAGTAGCAAGAAACCTAGGGACATCCTTTTTCAAAACAAAGCACGAGCCAGGCGTGGTGGCGCACACTTGTAATCCCAGTACTTTGGGAGGCGGAGACTGGAGGATCCGGGTTCGTGGCCAGCCTCAGCTCTCCTTCTCTCTCTCTCTCTCTCTCTCTCTCTCTCTCTCTCTCCTTAGTGAGGCCCTCCGCAACTTCATGAGACCCAGTTTCAAAATAAAGTATAAAAAATAGGGCCGGGGGTGTAGCACGGAGGTAGAACACCCCTGGGTTCAATCCCTGGTACCGCAAAAAAAAAAAAAAAAAGCATGAAAAGGACTGGGGTTGTAACTCAGAAACTCAGAGGTAGAATGCCCCTGGGTTCAATCCCTAGTACAACAACAACAATAATAATAATAATTTAAAAAGAAAATAAAGAAAGAGCACTGTACCTCACAGCCTAACTCCCCACACTGAAAAGTAGGTGCCCATGGGAAGCCTCAGTGTCCAGATCACAGTCAATGTAGGCTGATGTGCAAAGTGCTTTGAGCTTCAGACATATCCGGGTCAAAGTTTGGCTCCCCTGCTGGCTAGACTACCCTTTCCCAGTCATTTACTCCCCATGGTAGGCATGCCTGGTTTATTCCCTGCAGATACAGTGATGAGCACTACCAGATGTGGTCCTGGAGCTTAGAGTTCAACAGCATCCTGTATGTGTCAGTGGGGCTAACCTGCAGCACCATTATGCGATTTCAGTAGAGTTAGTATCTGCGAAGTACGAGCCTCATATACAGTAGGAGCTCAACAATTGTCCTTTTCTGTCCATACCTCCCCTTCCACTTTCTTCACGATCTCCTTTCTTTGCTTCCTTGAGTTACTCTATGTATCAGTAATTGCTCCAAATAAGTCTGGAATGGAATAGGGCAGAATAAGCCCAAATTAACAAAGCTTTCTATGGTTAAGAAGACTACATACTGATGAGAATGGGAGCTGAATATTCTTTCAAACATTTAGCTAAGGGATATCTGTAGACTTTACTCAAACATTTCTGACCAGCTGTAAAATAATGCCTGAGGGTTGTCAGGTCATGCTTTCATCTGCTTACGAGTTAGGAGTTTTTTAAAAAATGACCTAAGTGTGCAAACTCTGATGAAAATAGAACCTCCAAGAGAGCTGCGTGTTTGCCTTTATTTTCTCCTGGCATTGACTTTGACAGACTTTTCATCTCAGACATCATATTAAAGACAATACACACTAAGTTTATTTCAAATACATGATGGGTAAGCCGGCTAATGGAATCTGGCTTATTTCCCTATACAGACATTTCTTTTCTTGTGTCACAATAGTAACAAGAATAATAATGTAGTTCATTATTACTCAACTATGCAGTATCTCTCACTCAAATGAAGGCAGGTTTCAAGCTCCTTCACTTTTATAAGGGCCCTGAAACATATCATATATAAGATCCTGTTTTCTCAAAAGATAAATTTAAAATATTTCTCCAGTAAAATGATCACAGGAGAAAAAAATCACTAAGAGATGAAGCATGGCTTTTCATCTGATGAGCTATGATGTCTTACTGGGAGGTTCTGGGCAGAACCCTGAAGTTGACAAGGCCTCTTTTGACTACACTTTATCTCAGGTACTTTATGGCCGGTGAAAGATTTTACTTTTGCTTTAGTGCTTGCATTTTGTCAAAATTCTTCCATATCTGCTAGTCAAAGGCCCAGATTTAATCACAGAAGATTAAACCTATGTTCAACTTCCTTGAAAATAAGTTTCCAGTTTGTGTATACTCCAAACAGAAAAACTGCAGTTGATGAAGCCCAGTCAGATTTGCTTAAGTGAACGTGGTGGTGAGCTGCACTTTTTTTCCTAAATGGGAAATGGAATAAAGTAGGAATATGTGTGTGGGTTACATGCAAACACCACTCCATTTTATATAAGGACTTGAGCATCCACCTACAGATTTTGGTGTCTGCAGGAAGTCTCGGAGCCAATCTCCCAGAGATACAGAGGGACAACTTACATTGGGTCCACCTGAATAATTCAGGATGCATTCCCTATTTAAAGTTCAGCTGAGTAGCAATATTAATTCCATCTGTAGTCTTAATTTCACTCTGAAATGGATGCAACTTATTCACAGCTTCTGAGAATTAGGATGTGAATATCTGGGCTGGGGCATGGGAGTCTACCTACAACAGAGATATTACACAGTTTAGATTAATAAGTGGAATTTACCTACACTAAAATAATTACTCATTGCTTACCTGGAGCATTTAAAAATGTGCAACATACATGTTTGCTCCTGTGCTTTCATATTTGTGTGTATCCAAGTATTTTGAGGGATATATATATATATATATATATAAGTGTGTTTTTTAAATATGTGTGTGCTTATGTGGATCTAGGTTACAGAACTGAAAAAAGCTTTGTCTTAGTCATTTAGACCACGGGGAAAACAGACTCTCCACTTACCAGAAAAAGCAGTCAGTATTTTTCTACTATTAATTAATTTTGACTTTGAACAAATCACTGTAAAGTGAAGAGGCTGAATTAGATTCATTCATTTAAATATTTATTGGTTATCCTAGGAGCAAACAGTGCAAGGACAAATAATTCATAGAGGGCTACAGTCTTGAGAAAAGATCAGAAAGGATACAACTGATGAGATTACGATATAGTAAATGCCACAGTAAATGTGTATGCTGAGATCCCAAAGACTGTGTCGGTACCTTCCAGTTCTTTGTGTCTGTGAAACCAGCCCTGCAGTGAAAGCAGGAAGATATTTCAGTATGATGATTCTATAGCCTCACCTCTTTAAGTTATGATTATTGATGGAAGCGTGCATGCAGCTCTTCTAAACACAGACCATCCACCCGGTGTCCGCTGCGGGAAGCATTGCCCTATCCATTATGGTTGTTTGCTTTTAATACTAGCAGTGCCCATGAAAGCCAAGAAATGTCACTGGCTTCTGCATTTGAAGCATTTTTCATCACCCCGTCCTGTCATCTTGGGCTGTACACGTTGCTGCTGTACAGGGCTGCCTGCCTCCTCGCCAGGGTGCCTGAGCTCAGTTAAGAGTCTGAGCCTGTCACTTATGCCATTCCCTACTCAAACACTTGTTTTGCTCACCCACCAGTTTTGAACTCTATCCTTCAAAATAAAATTAGCTGGCTGAGTGTAATCTTGGCCATTCTGGCTTAAAATCTATTTCAAGTGACTGTTCACACTCCTACAAGAAGATGCCTTTAATAGCATAAATGAGGAATTATTCAGGAATTTCTGAATCCAATGATATAAAGCTAGAATGAAGAGAACTTATTTTGCTGAAGAGACCTCTTTGTGGCTGCCACAAAACAGAAGTTGATTTTTCACTTACCCAGTAGTCTGAGCCTAAACAGTCCTGGCTGACACTGCAGTCCCAGAGTGACAAGAGGCCAGCTCCTTCTGGCTTGTGGCTCTGCTGCCTTCTATAAATGGCTGTCATGCAGGGCCTAAAACGATGCCCTGGCTCGCATCAGCATGATGTATTCAAGCCAGCAGGAAAAGGGAGAGAGGAAAAGAGGGGCAGGGGCATTTCCTCTAAAAGGTGAGACCCAGAGGTGCATGCACCTCTGTGAGACATGTTCCAGGAAATAACATGAACTCTTCACGCCACTGCCTCCACCTTTTGAACAAAGTGTCCAGGAAGCACAGTTTGTGAATTTCCCTCTGAACAGCTCATTAAGTTATTTGTTTCTGTCCCTGTCTCCTGTCTACTCGCCTGTGTTCTGCCGCCTTATTTGTGCTCTTTTAAAAAAGCCAACAAAGAACCCAGAAAACTCCCTTATGTAATATTCTAAAATTCAACTGTGTTTCTACCCAGAGGCTTAATTATAAGAAGTCGTGCCTATTCTATATTGATGGCTTTTCAATGTGTGCCATTGTGTAGAACAGCAAGCAGACAGAAGAGAGAGTAAGCCTCATTGGCAGTCTAATCCTCACAGAACCCGTCCCTATTGAAATATTGTTAATAGAAATAATATTCGAAAGAAAAGAAATTGCCTTGAGGGCAGTGCCCAATAGATCTTCCTACCGAACACGAACAGAGCTTGTTAAGTTTATCACACCTCGTGTCTGAACAAAGCACTCATTTAGAAAATGTTTGTAGAGTGACTAAACTGATTTTTGTCCTTATCCCCTACATCCTACTCACTGCTGTCCCTGACTATCACTCAGGCTCACCTGCTGGTGTCTTCCCGCTGACTGCAGCCTTGGAAGGTGGAGAGATATTTTAGGTACTTCCTCACTTTCCCCTCTGCTTTTGCACTTTGCTCTGGGCTGGCCGCGTCCTTGACGACAGCTCCTGTAGGGTGACAGCCTCGTCCAGGTGCCCTGCCTTTTTATATACCAGGAATTTTATCTGCTCTTCCTTCCTCTGTAGGCCCAGGTCTAGTAACAGCATCCTGTGTTACTAGTTCGTGATTATCTTCGCATCTTTCTGGGTTCCTTCAACACAGCCCATCAGTAAACCATCCCTTCATTCCACTCTGTGCTTGAACCAGATGAGCTATATTTCTTTTTTTTTTTTTTGCCAGAATAGCTACCTTGGTGAAAAGATTTTAAAAAAAGCTTTAACATAATTCTAAATGTATTTATTGTTTTTAACATTAAGAAATAAAGCTGTAAACCTGAAAATCATTACCCCAACTACAAAATCTGAATCATCAAAAGTTGCATATGCATTGTGAAATAGTGCCAATAGCTCATAAAATTGATAGATGCAGCCTATATATCATCTGTGGTCCAACTCCTCACAAAGCAAAACTCTTTTTATGTTGTAACTACATAGGTTTAGGGAGGTGGGGTCTAAGGGGCTCAGACACAGGTATACATTGGTTTCAGATGTCAGGTCTGAGCAATTTAAAGATGGTTGATAATCAAAAGGACCTATTAAAACCAGGCTTGCATTACTTTAAAAGACAGATTGAGAGCCAAGCCGGAGTTATCATTAGAGTTAAGGTGGGCATTAACTACTGAAGCCAGGCTCTGAAAGAACACTTGTTCTCTTCTATCTCAGTCACACCTCCCTAGCACACTACTGTTTGCTCTATCTCTCACAGTTTTCTTATTTTAAAAGTCAAAGATATCCAACAGGGAAAAATAACATAGAAATAAAGATAATAAAAAGGAAAATAAAATCTAAAATGACCTATAATCTTTCCACACCTAGTAACCTGTTTTAGCAGTTTAAGAGGTATGTCATAGCGAAAACTTAATCAAATGTGCATGTTTTATAATTTGCTGTCTTGCTCTGCACCACGCCGGCAGCCTCTGCACCACCTCGGCAGCCTCTACGCCACTTCGGCGACCTCTGCACCAGGTACCAGACCCCGGCGTCCCTGTGCGTCACCTCGGCAGCCTCTGCGCCTGCCCTGGGCCTTGGACTCCTCCCGCTGCGTCACCTCGGCATACTCTGTGCCCGCCCCAGGCCTCAGCGCCACCCCAGCAGCCTTTACGCTACCTTGGCAGCCTCTGCTCCAGGTACCAGACCCCGGCTTCCCTGCCCGTTGCCTTGGCAGCCTCTGCACCTGCCCTGGGCCTCATACCCCACCCCCCCGTCACCTCGGCGGCCTTTGCGCCCGCCCCAGGCCTTGGCTTCACCTCGGGGGCCTTTGCGCCCACCCCAAGCCTCAGCTTCACCTCGGCAGCCCCTGTGCCAGGTACCAGACCCCGGCGTCCCCTCGTGTCACCTCGGCAGCCTCTGCGCCTGCCCTGGGCCTCGGATTCCCCCCACCGCGTCACCTCGGCATACTCTGCGGCCACCCCAGGCCTTGGCGTCACCCCGACAGCCTCTGCGCCACCTTGGCGGCCTCTGAGCCAGGCCTCGGCATCACCCCAGCAGCCTCTGCGTCCGCCCCAGGCCTTGGCATCACCTTGGCGGCCTCTGCACCAGGTACCAGACTCCAGCGTCCCCACGCATCACCCAGGCAGCCTCTGCGCCTGTCCCAGGCTTCAGCGTCACCTCAGTGACCTCTGCACCAGAGCCCGGATACCCTCTGGCACTGCCACCCAAGACCCGTGCGACTCTCCGGGTTGTCTCTGAGTCAGGACACACCCCGGCGCTGACACCTGAGATCTAGGAGCATACCCTCCCCCCTGGGACCCACGCGCGATCCTCTGTGCCACGCCACAGAACCTGTACACCCTTAGGTGCCCTTACTCGATACCCGGAGCCCGCACCTCCCACAGGCCCGTTTGTAATCCTCAGCACAGCACATCAGAGCCCGGGCACCCTCCAGCAACATTGCCCGAAACCCAGAACATGTGTGCATCCCTAGGAGTCCAGGCGACCCCCAGCACCTGCGCCTCGGAAACAGGGTACCTTCCGGCACCATCACCCGTGCCTCAGTACCCGCATCCAACACCGCGCCTCGAAGTGCTCCTCACATGACAACACCTGAGCTCTGAACCCTGCGTACCACTCCACACACAATATCATACCCCAGCCAACCGGACAAGAGGGATCCACAGCCTGCAGCATACTGACCCAATTGGGACTACAGGAGCATACACAGAAAGAAAAATGATGCGGAGACAACAGAAACACATAATGGAAAACACCGAAAATGCAAGAATGAAGAACAGTGAGGAAACAAGAAACAACCACAATGCATCAACAAGTGAGATCACTGACTGACCTGCAGGAAATGCAAGATGGAGAATTCCGATTTTTGATCTTCAGAATGATGAAAGGCCTCAAAGTAAGCATAGAGGAGATAAAGGAGGAAGTTGAGGCTCTAAGGAAGAGCCAGAAAGAAACTCTGAACGAAATGAAGGAATCAATAAACGAATTAAAGACTGCAATAAAAAACCAACCCTAGTAGGCTCGACCACATGGAAAATAGGGTATCCCTCCTGGAAGACAGCTCATTCAAAACTGAGAACACAGTCAATGATATACAGAAGATATTACAACAACACGCCCTGGCCATTCAAGAAATACAAGACAATGCGAGGCGTCCTAATCTAAGGATAAAAGGCATTGAAGAAGGTTTAGAAGCACAGACCAAGGGTATAAGAAACATCTTCAAAGAAATAATTTCAGAGAATTTTCCGAACATAGAGAAAGATTTGGACATACACATACAGGAGACATATAGAAAGCCGTTAAGACAGGACCAAAGAAGGACCTCCCCTCGCCACGTAATAATTAAAATGACTAACATAGAGGCCAAAGAAAGAATCCTAAAAGCAGTAAGAACAAAAGAACAGGTGACATACATGGGCAAAACAATAAAAATCACCCCAGACTTCTCAACTCAAGTCAGGAATGCCAGGAGGGATTGGTACGAAGTACTCCAGAGCCTGGAAGAAAACAACTTCCAACCAAGACTGAAATATCCAGCAAAGCTATCATTTGAAATTGATGGAGAAATAAAAATGTTCCATGATAAATAAACATTTAAAGAATTCATGAGGACCAAGCCAACACTAGAGAAAATCCTGAAAGAAATAAACCACAAAGAAGGAAAAACAAGCAATCTTCAGAACCACAGGAGAGGTGAACTCCACCAGGTAGGCAACTAAACAAGGAGATTTGTCACCACAGCAAATA
>PVJS01030920.1:0-23772 GCA_004027185.1 Glis glis | reverse complement strand
GGGCGTGGTGGCGCACGCTTGTAATCCCAGTACTTTGAGAGGCGGAGACCAGAGGATCCAGGTTCATGGCCAGCCTCAGCTCGCTCTCTCTCTCTCTCTCTCTCTCTCTCCCTGTCTCTCTCTCTCTCTCTCTCTCTACTTAGTGAGGCCCTCCGCAACTTCATGAGACCCGGTTTCAAGATAAAGTATAAAAAATAGGGCTGGGGTGTAGCTCGGAGGTAGAACGCCCCTGGGTTCAATCCCCGGTACCGCAAAAAAAAAAAAAAAAGAAGGCATATACGTTCAAGGGAGAATGCAGGCCATCTCCAGAGACACAGACCTGTGCGGGGGTTCCTGGCTCTTTGTCTGAAGGACATTTGCTGAGGGGTGGGTGCGGGAAGGTATGTGAGGACGACATTAGTCCAGTGATCACAAGAGTTTTACGGTATGCCGGGTGTGGTGGCGCACGCTTGTAATCCCAGTACTTGGGAGGCTGAGACCAGAGGATCCGGTTAGCAGCAAGGCTCAGCTACTTAGTGAGGCCTTCTGCAACTTAGCAAGACCCTGTTTCAAAATAAAAAATAAAAAAAATAGGACTGGGGGTGTAGCTCAGAGGTAGAATGCCCCTGGGTTCAATCCCCAGTACCGCAAAAAAAAAAAAAGTTTTACGGTGGTCTGGTGGTATTTCTGATCCTTAGGCTGACAGGGTCTCCATTATCTGACTGATAGATCATTCTGGAAAGTCCCCTACATTGCTGGTTTCTTATGATATCGATCGCCTCTATCTTGCTTATACTACTTATTGGAAGGGTAATTAATAGAGCACGGGTAGCTGGGCATGGTGGCGCACCCTTGTAATCCTATAGTACTTGGGAGGCTGAGACAGGAGGATTGCAGGTTCACGGCCAGCCTCAGCAACTTAGTGAGGCCCTCTGCAACTTAGTGAGACCCTGTTTCAAAATAAAGAATAAAAAATAGGGCTGGGAGTGTAGCTCAGAGGTAGAATGCTGGGTTCAATCCCCAGTACTGCAAAAAAAAAAAAAATAGAGTACGGGCAATTAAAGTTTGGGCTGAACTTTTTGATTTACAGGTTTCTAAGGAATTTGGGAGTAACAGGCCTGGGAGAGAGGCTGGGATGGGGACAGAAGGGATGAGGCACGATAACACCAGCCTCTCATACTGAAGTTAGATTTTCCTTGTCCTTCCTTATGTCTCCTTTCTACCTATTTCTTCTACACGACATCATTTCCATCTCAAGGCCTCAGTTTACCCATCTGTGAAAAGAGCAGCATGGGCGAACACACTCTCTCAAGCCCACTCCCCATAAAGAACCTCCAAGTTCACCCCAGGCCCAGGCGCCACCAGAGCCCAGGACAGCCCTTTCCTCTTCTCCCTGAACCCTGGGTCAACTCCAGCCTGTGTCATTTCATCACAATTAAGCCCCCACCTCTACTGTTTCCGGCTTTGTGGACAGCCTTGACCTTGGGCCAGAGGAAAGGAGGCCAGCTGGGCCCTGGGATTGGGCCCAGTGGGAAAGGAGGGGGTGGAGAGGCTCCCCAAAGAAAAGAACAGAAAAGGTCAGCAAAGGCTCCGGGCGCTCGGTCACGTTGCAGGGTCCCGCGTCTGTAGGCCGCATTGAACCGCATCCAGGGAGTTGGTTTCGCCTGAACTGTGGGGAACTGGGTGTCTGGGGGCAAAGTCCCAGCTGGAGGTGCCTGGCTGTTTGCGTGGAGGACATCGCCATCTAGTGGCCACTTCTGTCCCAAGCCCTGAGCCGGCCCTCCTGGGATATGTCACCTGTTAACTAGGTTGTGCAGCCTTGGGAGTCCCTCAAGCCTCCTTTGTCTCCCACAGGTAATGGACAGCTCGATGCCCCTGATTGGAGAGCACGTGGAAGAGGACAAACAGCTGATAGCTGACCTCGTTGTCTCCAAAATGAGCCATTTCCTAACGCCGGGGGGCACGGTGCCCTCGCCCCTGAGACCCTGGGTAAGATTCTCAGGGGCAAGGATGGTTCGTGACCCTGGGAAATACCAGGCTGTCTGGGATGGTGCCCCTGGATCCAACAGAGATATGGCAGGTAGAAAGGAATGGGGCTTGGACAGAAGCTGGGCCACCCCCACGGTTCAGGAGGCTGTCCAGGGATCCCTCCTCCATCCCAGGGAGAAAGACCTCATCTCACCTGGCCTTGGAGCATCTGTGTGCAGAGATCACTGACACTTGTCATTTCCATGCCCCTGTCCTGGGCCTGAGCAAGGGGTGTGTGTGTGCATGCGAGAGCGCATGCCCTCTGTGCCCCCGAGCACCAGTCAATAGAGACTATTGTGTCTCCCACTTCCCCACCCCCTGACCATGACAGGCTCCCACAAAGCCCCTTCCCTCCCCAGGCCTCACTAGAGGCTCCCAGATCACTCCCCAGAGAATTTGCCAGCTCTCAAGGCAACCCCACCCAGCCCCCATTTTCCCCCACAAACACTCAGGAATGGTAGTTAGACTTAAGGATGCTGCTGGGGGGGAGGGACACAGGCAATCTTCTCCCTTGGAAATGTCCCACATCCTCAGCTGGGCAGTGGCCACCCCAATATGCACACATGCAAAGAGCTATCCCACTGCAGTCTTAGGAACTGCATCGTAGGCAAGTTTTATCTCAGTAATAAGATCTTTCCAAAGCCTGCCCTCCCACGCAGGAAGGGAATGGCCGTGGAGACAGTAATAGGCTTCCTTTCTCTTCTCCTGCTCTAGGCTCCGCAGACCAAACCAGCAAAATCCCCAGGGCAAAGCCAACTGGGGCCTCAGCTGGGACAGCCCCAGCCACGTCCCCCTCCCCAAGGTAAGACCCAGCACAGCCACCCACACCATCCCAGTGAGGACGTTGAAATGCAGAAAATGTCTAACATCATGAGGAGTCAGGGAGATGCAAATCAAAACTACACTGAGATTCCACCTAACTCCAGCTCGAATGGCAGTCATCAAGAATATAAACAAGCCAGGCGTGGTGGCGCACGCTTGTAATCCCAGTACTTTGGGAGGCAGAGACCGGAGGATCCGGGTTCGCGGCCAACCTCAGCACACATGCACGCACGCGTGATCTATCTCTCTCTCCTCTCTCCTCTCTCTCTCTCTCTCTCTGTCTCTCCGTCTCTCCCTTTCTACCTAGTGAGGCCCTCCGCAACTTCATGAGACCCAGTTTCAAAAATAAAGCATAAAAAAATAAGGCCGAGGGTGTAGCGCGGAGGTAGAACGCCCCTGCGTTCAATCCCCGGTACCGCAAAAAAATAAAAGAATATAAACAATTACAAATGCTGGCGAGGATGTGGGGAAAGAGGAACTCTTATACACTGTTGGCCGGAGTGTAAATTAGTACAACCACTATGGCAATCGGTATGGAGGGTCCTCAAAACACTAGAAATGGAACCACCGTATGACCCAGCTAGACCACTATAGATATCTCTCTTAAAGAACTGAAGTCATAGCCAGGAGTGGTGGTGCACGCTTGTAATCCCAGTACTTGGGAGGCTGAGACAGGAGGATCCGGGTTTGCGGCTAGCTTCGGCTACTTAGTGAGGCCCTCCACAACTTAGTGAGACTCTATTTCAAAATAAAGAATAAAAAATAGGGCCAGGGGTGTATCCCGGAGGTAGAACACCCCTGGGTTCAATCCCTGGTACTGACAAAGAAAGAAAAAGAACTGAAGTCATAATACTATTGTGATACCTGCTTACCCATATTTATAGCAGCACCATTCACGAGAGCCAAATTCTGGAACCAACCCAGGTGTTTATCAACAGATGAATGGATATACACACAAAAAAGTATGGTATATACACACAATGGAATTTCACTCAGCCATAAAGAAGTGCAAAATTATGTCATTTGCAGGAAAATGGAAGGAAATGGAGAATATTATGCTAAGTGAGATCGACCAGTCTCAGAAAGTCAGGGGTGGAATGTTTTCCCTCATTTGTGGAAGCTAGAGAGAAGATAGGAACAAAAGGGACTTTAAATAATTCAAAGAAAGATCGGTAGAGTAGTTGAAGGGGGTTAGGGGTGAAAGGGAGGGGGAAGAGGTAGGACTGAAGAAGTAAAGAGTTTAAATAATGTTGTGGCGATATGTGAAGGCGTTACCACCAATCTCACTAACTCTGTGGGGGGGGAGGCGGAAGGAGGGTGGGATGTGGAGGGAAATATGCAAAGAGCTGTGTGCACTATGATTCTATCACATTGAACCTCGCTATAATGTATAATTGCAATACATCAGCCGGGTGTGGTGGTGCACCCTTGTAATTCCGGTACTTGGGAGGCTGAGACCGGAGGATCTGGGTTCGTGGCCAGCCTCAGCTACTTAGTGAGGCCCTCCACAACTTAATGAGACCCTGTTTCAAAAATAAAGAATAAAAAAAATGGGGCTGGGGGTGTAGCTCAGAGGTAGAATGCCCCTGGGTTCAATCTCCAGTACCGCAAAAAAAAAACCAATAACATACTCAAAATTGCCAGTCGGCTTTCCCCATTTATTTCTAAGTCTTGCTCATGTCCTATATCCCTAAAGTTTTCTCTTCTCTACACTGACAAGTCCCCATGTTTTAAATGTTCGGATCCCTTTACAATAAAAACAATAACATTTACCTAACACCATGTGCTAGACCCATATGCTGTGCTTCCCCTCTTCTTTCTTATCTATGCTTCTCTTCCTGGAAAAACAGAAAGTATTGATGAAAGGGGAAAGTGCATAACTGTATACAACTGTTAGTCAGCGTTCCATTGCTGTGACAAATTATCTGAGAAAATCAACTTACAGGAGGAAAGCTTTGTTTTGGCTCACAGTTTCAGAGATTTCAGTCCACTGTCACTTGGCCCAGCTTCTTTGGACCTGTGACTGCAGGACATCATGGCAGTGGGAGGGTGTAGCAGAGGGAGACTGTCGACCTCATGGTGGCAGAGAAGCAAAGAGAGTGAGAGAGGAGGGGGCCAGGGTCCCAATATCCCCTTCAAGAGCACACCCTCAATAACCTAACTTCCTCCCGCTAGGCCCCACCTCCTGAATGTTCCACCACCTCTCAATGGTGCCACAGGCTAGTGACCAAGCCTTGAACCCATGGGACTTTGGGGGTCTCATTTAAGATCCAAACCATCACAAACTGTACAAATTAACCTTAGTGTTCTTCTGGCAGACATATGTGTGTTTGAATCCATTTTTCTATGTCACTGTATTTCTAGTCTTCAGCAAGTTACGTCACCTCTCTGAGCCTCAGTTTCCTCCATGATAAAGAAGGAAGTAATAGCTATCACTTTTAATGATGGGGAATTGTCCATGGGATAATGCAGTTGACACAATTAGCAAGGTGTCTGACACAGAGATAGTGCTTAGAAGGCATTAGTTCTTACTACTAATAACCTACTGTTAATAGTGATTATATGACGCTTATTATTAATAACTTGTGTCTTACAAACGATTCTAATAGACATGGCATTCTTGATTGTCATTAACAGTCCTTGTAACTCGTGCAGCCCTACTGTCCTCCTGCCTGGCAATGATTCCATAGTTATAAATGTCCCCAAACTATGGATCCGTCACCCTACCAGGCTCCTGGCTTGCCTCTGCCCTGCCCCCTCCTCCTGCTTTGCCCAGGACTGACTTTTTAAAAACACATTTGAGCAGGGCCCCTTTAAAACACAGAGAGCTACTGTGTTCTGATTTCCTCTCTGGCCCCGAGTAGAAACATGCCTAATAAAGACATATTATTTTAAGCAACATGCAGCTAAACACACTTTTAGGGAGTTGAAAAATAATCAATCTGAAACCAATTAAGGTAATTAAGGAAAATGCTCTGTGAATTAGCATTCAGATTAAAAAAATAACAAGGCTAATTTAAAAACAACATTTTCACCAATTTCTCCAAATGACAAGATCACATTATTAACTTGTTTTGAACTCACTGTTCATTTTCAAACTCAGGAAAGGTGAAATTTTCTTTTAATAAACTTCATCAGTTTTTAGAATCAATCTTGTACTTAGGCAAATACTTTCTATACCTAAGTTAATATTTTTGGTATGTGTGCAAATAAAAAAAAATACTAAATTGTTTGCTTTGCCAAGAAACCAAAAGAAATAACTAGGGCATCTCTTGATGAATCCAAGAGGTATAATAAGAGGCTTAAGAAATAGTTAATGAGTTATTGAATTAGTACACAGATTTTCCAAAATATTATTTACCCTGGGTGGGAAGCTTAAGATAAAAGTAGAAAGCAGATATTTTCTTTGACCTTCAGTGAGTTTAGAAAATAAAAAGTAACCAACATTTAAAAATCATGAATTTAGCCAGGTGCAGTGGCAAATGCGTGCAATCCCAGTACTTGGGAGCCTGAGACAAGAGGATCACAGGTTCAAGGCCAGCCTCAGCCACTTAGTGAGACCCTATTTCACTGTTTCAAAAATAAAAAGTAAAGTAGGGATGGGGTGTAGCTTGGAAGTAGAATGCCCCTGGGTTCAATTCCTAGTACAAAAAAAAAAAAATCAGGAACTTTTACTTAAACACCTAGATTTTATCTTAAGGTCCACCCCCATCCCTGGTCAATTTCCAGCCTCTCTAGATAACACAGAAATTCTAGAAACAAGGCACCAGCACAGCAGCTCTCCGCTGGTGATTAGTGGCTGCTCCCTAGGACAGAGCAAGGACTCTGCAGTTTGCCTCAGGCCCTAGTCTTCTCTATTGTTACCTTCATAGTGACAGGAAGAGTCAATTGCTCTTTTCTTCAGGCTTGTGCCTCCTTAGAGAAATAATCCTCCTATCTATTTTTATATCAAGTGGGAATTTTTTTGCAGTACTAGGTATGGGACCCAGGGGCATTCTACCTCTGAGCTACACCCCCAGCCCTATTTTTTATTCTTTTTTTTTTTTTTTGCGGTACCGGGGAGTGAACGCAGGGGCATTCCACCTCCACGCTACGCCCCCAGCCCTATTTTTTATGCTTTATTTTGAAACGGGGTCTCACGAAGTTGCGGAGGGCCTCACTAAGGGGGAGGGGGGAGAGGGAGAACTGAGGCTGGCTGCGAACCCAGATCCTCCGGTCTCCGCCTCCCAAAGTACTGGGATTACAAGCATGCGCCACCACGCCCAGCCCTATTTTTTATTCTTTATTTTGAAACAGGGTCTCACTAAGTTGCGGAGGGCCTCACTAAGTAGCTGAGACTGGCCGTAAACCTGAGATCCTCCTGTCTCGGCCTCCCAGGTACTGGGATTACAAGCGTGCACCACCACGCCTGGCTGGGAAATTTTTTAAAGGTACATTTTTTTTTACACTCGCCCACTTCACGTCTTTACATATGTGTCTGGCCCCCCAGATGTTTGAGTTTGAAATGAATGGGTCGTCTAGTCTACAGTCACTAGAGTTAATGATTCAAAGGCATGTGCAATCTGTTGCTAAACCGGTGCCACAATTTAACACAACTTAGAAAAGTTTCCACAAATCTCACAAAAATATTCAAATTGGAAGGGGTGCATGGTATAGAGTCCAATGACCTCATTGTGTGACTATTACCCACAGTCACACAGCAAATTAATGACCAGGCTTGAGTCAGGACCTGGGGCTCCTAGTGCCCTTGCAGAGTCAGGGACACCAGACACACAGGTCATGCCCTCTGCAAATGTGACCAAGTGACACGACGTCTAAGGGCAGGGGACAGCTGAAATCTGGTCCTTGCTCCCCTTGCACCTGGCTCAAAGCTGCCACCTTTTCTTAATGCACATGAAGATGCTGTAAGGACTCGGGGCAGCCCCTGGCTTTTGAGTCAGAGACCTAAGTTTGAGCCTGTGTTCTCTGTGCAATGACAGGCAGAAGAGCTTCGATCCTCTGAGCTCTCTGTGGCTCTCCCTCCAGTTAGGAAACCTTAATAAGGCTCGGTTTCCACCATTGCATGATGAGCTGAAGTTATCTTCCCTACCAGCCCCTCTAGGTCAAATGGTCCATCGCTCTTGAGCGTCCTTAGAAAAGTTGAGAGAGAAGCCGGGCATGGTGGCACACGCTTGTAATCCCAGTACTTTGGGAGGCGGAGACGGGAGGATCCGGGTTCGCGGCCAGCCTCAGCTCGCTCTCTCTCTCTCTCTCTTTCTCTCTCTCCTTAGTGAAGCCCTCCGCAACTTCATGAGACCCAGTTTCAAAATAAAGTATAAAAAATAGGGCCGGGGGTGTAGCACGGAGGTAGAACGCCCCTGGGTTCAATCCCTAGTACCGCAAAAAAAAAAAAGAAAAGTTGAGAGAGCAACCCCAAAAGTACGGGATCATTCCTTTCATGATCTCCAAAGCAGCACTCTGCACGGTGCTAAACAGCTGTGAGCAAAAAGGAGAGAAGGCAAAGCCCTCACTTCCCACCCATTTACAGTCATATTCAGGGCCTCGGAGCTCTGAGCCGCAGCATCACCTGGGAACTTGTAGGAAATGCAGAAGCACGAGTCCTGCTTGCAGACCTGGGCTCCGGCTGTCTTAATAATAAAGGGCCACACACAGGCAGCCCCTAAACAACAGAAGCAGACTTTCTCCCAGCTCTGGAGGCTGGGAGTCCAAGATCAAGGTATCGGCAGGCTCGGTTTCTGGCAAGGACTCTGCTTGGCTCACAGATGGCAGCCAGCGCAACTCTTACGCAGGTGCACGCACACTCTTTGTCTCTTCCTCTCTCATAAAGACCCAGCCCGAATACAGCCTCTACTGGGAGTCATTAATTACCTCCTTAAAGACCCTATCTCAGCCGGGCGTGGTGGCGCACGCTTGTAATCCCGGTACCTGGGAGGCAGAGACCGGAGGATCCAGGTTCGCGGCCGGCCTCAGCTACTTAGTGAGACCCTCCGCAACTTAGAAAGACCCTGTTTCAAAATAAAGAATAAAAAAATAGGGCTGGGGGTGTAGCTCGGAGGTAAAATGCCCCTGGGTTCAATCCCCAGTACCGCAAAAAAAAAAAAGACCCTATCTCCAAATACAGCCACATTGAGGGCTTCAACATATGTATGGGGAGGAGGCACAGTTCAATCCATGACACCACCCTACAACTACTGTGTCAGGATCTTTATTTTGACAAGATCCTCCAGTGATCCATGGGTCTGTCAAAAGTTTGAGGCCCACCAGTTCTAGCGTACAACCTTCCAGCCCTTCTTTCTCACATAACTCTATACATTTGTGTCAAAAAGAAATAAAGCAACTTGGCATGGTGGTGCATGCTTATAATCCCAGTACTTGGGAGGCTGAGATAGGAGGATCACAGGTTGGAGGCCAGCCTTAGAAATTTAGTGAGGCCCTCAGCAACTCAGCAAGACCCTGTTTCAAATAAAAAATAAAGTAAGGCTAAGGGTGGACCTCAGAGGTAGAACATCCCTGGGTTCAATCCAAAGGAGGAAGGAAGGAAGGAAATGCACTGTCTTCTAAGTTGCTTTTTTGTTTAGTGGTATACAGTTGGTACATATTATCAATAATATCCTGTCATTTAATGTTATTCTGCTACATTGTATGTGGTGACCATAGCATATCCCATTACATGGACATACCTTCAATATTCCTAATCACTTGCCTATGGTTTAGCATTTAGATTCAGTTTTCACTGTTATAAACAACACTGTAATGAACATCTGTGGAAAAACATTATACACAGCCTTCTCTATCCTAACAAATTTGAACTTAACTTCTTTTTGGCCTGTAGGGGGCCCTCGTCAAGCTCAGTCTCCTCAGCCCCCCAGATCTGGAAGCCCCTCCCAACAGAGGCTGTCCCCGCAAGGCCAGCAGCCCCTGAGCCCCCAGTCTGGATCTCCACAGCAGCAGAGGTCGCCAGGGTCTCCACAGCTGTCCCGGGCCTCCGGCGGCAGCTCCCCAAACCAGGCCTCCAAGCCGGGCACCAGCCTCAGCTCACAGCCCAGGCCCCCTGTGCAGGGCCGCAGCACCTCCCAGCAGGGCGAAGAGCCCAAGAAGACAGCACCACCCCACCCCCATCTCAAGTAAGTGCCTGGGGAATTCGAAAGGGTAGAGTGTGGGGTGGGGTGTGGTCAGGGCTGGGCTGACTCAGGGCCAGGGATCTGGAGACCAAGACAGACCCAGGGAGGCCTCCCCTAGACTTTAACTGGGTAGCAACTGGGCTAGAGGGTGGCACTGGTGTGGCAGGGCCTAGCAAGGTGAGAGTAGGGGTTAGGCCCACCGTGCCCCTCCTGAAATACATGCACTGGTCATCTCTTGTAGAGAGCAAAGCACTCCAAAGTAGCTTAAGGAAACAACCATTGTCTTGGTTCATAACTTTCTGGTTTAGCAGTGTGTTCTGAGTTTGGCTCAGCTGGACGGTTCTTCTGCTGGTTTCTACTGTTGAGCTGCCGAATATAATATACAGTGTTTGTTTTGTTTTGTTTGTTGTTGTTGTTGGCAGTGCTTAGGAATAAACCCAGGGCCCTGCGCATACGAGGCAAGAGCTTTACTCCAAGTTATTCCCAGGATGACTATCACTTTATCCAGTTCAAGTCAGCAGATGTTTACCAAATCCCCACTCTGTGCCTCCTCCTAGATAGCACTCCGTTAAGGGTGATAAGCAAGGGGTAAAACAGTCCCTACTTTGAAAAGGATTTGTTTTTTGATGTGATAAGAGCCGGGTGCAGATCTCTTAAACTTGAGACCTATTTCTATGATCTCCTCTGTATCTGTCACCTCCTGGACTATGAACCTGCTGAGGACACGGCCTGACTCGTGTGTATCTCTGCACTGGGCCTGGCATGAAGGAAGCACTCAGCAAGGTGCTGCTGCAGGCTGGCCTTCATGAAGCACTCGGAGAGTTGCAGGCCACGGCCCAAACAGTGGGCACTATGAAAATCCAAAATGGCAGTGGGGGTGTTGACAACAAAGGCTTGGGGAAGGAGATGGGAATGAGAGCCCAAAGTATCAGAGCTAGACGAGGCCTGAGGGTCAGCTAGGCTAGTCCTTCCCCTTGCAGACAGAGGCCAAGGAGGCCCCGAGAAGCTAAGTGACTTACCTGAGGCCATAGAGGTCGCGGGACAAAGGGGTCTAGAACACAGGCCGCCGGATTCCCCAGCTAGTGATGGAAACTATTGTGGGGCACCTGTGGCCTGCTGTGGGTGCAGTGGGTAGCAGTTGACACTGTGGGTTTGTGCACACAGGCAGGAGGGAGGTCGGCCTGCTGCCTGGGCAGCCTGGGGAGCAGGAAGACTGTGAGCTTGGGGCGCTCCCACATCACTTGCTGTGAGGTCAACCTGAGCAAGTGACTTGCCTGTGAGTCCCGATTTCCGTACCTAAAAAAGAGGGTAACAAGCACCTTGCACATTAATTTACGTGCATAACGCCCCTACATAATACGGTGTAAAATTTGCAATGCCTGCACCCTGGTCTCACTATCGTGTGATGGTTGAGCTCAGCCTCCCGGGCAACCCCCAGACTCATTTCCTCCAAGGTCTCTGCCTCAGCGGCCCAACCCCCCTGCCTTTCTGTTTCAGCAAATCTCAATCCCTGACTAATAGCCTCAGCACCTCGGATACCTCCCAGCGCGGGACCCCAAGTGAAGACGAGGCCAAGGCCGAGACCATCCGCAACCTGAGGAAGTCTTTTGCCAGCCTCTTCTCTGACTAGCCAGCCCAGGCTGGAGGGCGGGAGGGCTGGCTACGCCCCTGCCCTGCCTCGTCCTCCTTCTCAGCCTCGCTTCCCCAGGGAAGCAGAATGGAGGGCCTGCCTGGGGACACACTTCCAATGCCTTTGACCCAGGAACTCCACGCTTTCCCATCATCCTTTACCATGACATTCCAGCGGTGTCTGACTGAGGGCCGGACCTGTCAGAGCCTCTGGGGCCCTGGAGCAGGCCTTGGAGACAGACACCGCCCACTCGCCCGTGCCCGCGCTTGCCCCCTGCCTCCGACAGCGCGCGAGATGCTTGTGTGTGGTTAGTTTTCACGTTTCTCGTCAGTGTTGTGCTCGCCTTTGGGCGGAGGCCCCTTCGAGGCCTTGCCCCACCTCCATCAAGTGCAGACGCTGTAGTCGGACCTCAGCAATGTAGGAGGCAATAATTTTTAACAGTGCTTTTGCAAACAAAGAGAAAAGCCCAGCCAGGGGAACCATCATCTGCCCACACTAGCTGCGTCCATGCTCAGGACCCCGCCTCAGAGCAGATGAGGGGGACGCCCCTTCACACCGGCTGCCAGGGGACCTTGAGGTCAACAGGAAGAAGCCAGACCCCGGGCGACCCATGGGGCCTTTCCAAGCAACAGGAGCAGAGGGATACCCTCCTGATGCCGTCTGCGCCCAGAGCCAACCACAGATTCTTGTAGGAATTCCCAGCAGTCCCCAGAGGAGAATGCCTGCACCACCCGAGAAGAGGGTTAGGTGAGGGCCCTGAGCTTTACGCCCCCCTTCGGCCTCTCTGATCACCCACCAAGGACACTGTCTCCCCCTCAAGGATGTATCAGGACCCAGGGGGAACCGGCAGATCCATGGCACAGGACAGGGAGGAGCAGTGATGGTGACTACTAGTTTGGCATTTCTCAAACTCTGTACAGCAAGGCGTTGGCAGGTCACTCAAGAGGGCCCCATGGTCAGGTGGGTGTAGAACGCTGTTTCTGTGTCTCCGTTGGAGATGCTGAGGACAGGATACATGGCAAAGGCTCTCAGAATCCCTGCAGGAAAGAAATCAGCCCTAACTCTGTTTCACCCTCTCTTATTTGACGAAGCAAGTTAACTACATTGCTGGGAAAGGTCATCCTGACTCCCTTCCCAGTGCTCTCTCCCCTATACCAGTCTGCCTCCCATGATTAGTGGAGTACAGGGGTACCCCAGATCACCAAGCACCTGGTGCTAGAAACATCGTAGGTGCTGGAAGCAGCCTCCTGGTCCCCAAAAGAGCCCAGAGCATCGTAACATCACCAGGTTATCTCCTCACAGCCCACTTGGCAACTTGAGACATAACTTTCCCTCACAATTCCAGGGGAGGGAGGGGAGGAGGGAAGAACTGAAGTGTCCTTGTGGGGCGGCTTCCAGAAATGACCAAGCACTACAGATTGCTGGGTAATCAGCTGAGACCTATCCAGGCTCCCAGGAGCATAAAAGCAGTCACCACCATTCTGGTCCTCCCAACCCGGACTGGAGTGGGGAGAACAAGGCCAGAGACCCTCACCTGCTCAGGTCACCGAGAACCCTGGATCTCAAAAGAACCTGCCTTCGGGCTGGCTTTCGGCCAGCCAGGTCATTGGCTAGCAACTGATACTGGATCAGTATCAGCCGTGCCTGGCTGTCAGAGATCCACCTGGCCCTTAGGGTCATCCTCCCCTCCTTTGCTCTCTTCCCTCCCTCATGGTCAGATCAGTATTGAGAGCAAGAGAGCCTGAGCTACTTTAGAAGTCCTCTTTCTCCTCTTGTTCAGGACCTCTGGTCTTGGATTCGCTCATAAGTAGAAGCTGTGGCATGAACATGAGATAGGTCCATTTGCCAGTGACCACTGAGAGTCATAATTTGGCAACTGAAGACCAGCAGGCTTAGGCCTGGTTGGCACTGACTAGGATCATCAGCAAATAAAATGCCATGGTGTAAGCTGAGGGGTGAACTGGGGGGAGCCTAGTACTCTTTCCAGTACCCCAAATCCCACCTCCTTTATTCTGTCTCTGTTCTGCTGAGCTCAGTGTGCCTGGGATAATCCCTGCTGGTATGTGTGGACCTCGCTTTGCCGCGTCTCCCTCCTCTGTGCTCAGTCTGTGCACTGCAACAGAACAGAGCTGCCGGGGTGCATCCACGTGGCTGAGGGAGTCAGACGCACAGGCTGCTGTGTTCGGGGCCCCACCGTCAGTGTGTTCTGCTAGACCTCAAGGTAGGAGGAGGTGGGGCCTGAGGGTGCCCGTGCTGTGGAGAGGTGTTTCAGTCAGCATTCTCACTGCTGTGACTCAAAATACCTGACAACCACAACTTAGAGGAAGGAAGATTAATTTGCTCACAGCTCTGGAGATTTCAGAGCTTTCCAGCCATTTCACATCTGCAGAGCTCAGGGCATAGCCGTGGGAAGCAGAGAGAGCCAGGGGAGGAACCCTGCTCTCACATCATGGAGACGGAGGGACACATATACAGTCCCCAAGGCCACACCCCCAGGTACCCCTGCTCCTCCTGTCACGCCCCACCTGTCCTACCTCACCACCCAATAAATCCAATAACCCATTAATGGGTTTACCCACTGATGAAATTAGAACGCTCATAATTCAATTCTTTCAGTTCTGAGCATTAATACAGGAGGTCATCTGAAGGTGGAGAACGGATCGGATAGCTTAGAATTCTACAGAACTTTGCTTTTTCCTCCTTTCCCTCCCTCTGCTGCCTGGCTTAATTCCTTCACCTCTTCCTGGTAACTTTTGATGGACACTAAGTGGGGCAGGAGGAAAGGAGGTGAGATTCAAAATGTCAAGTTCAGGCAACTTTTAAAACTATTCTGTTAGGTCAGTGTAGCAGAAGAGAGTGTAAATATCAATTAACATAGGTTTGGTCATTAGCGGCCCAGTCAAAAAGATCCTGGGAGTCGCAAACATGCATGTACACACTACACACACATGCCAGACCTAGATAATCACTGGGAATTGACACGTGTACATCCTAATATCCTGTCACCTAATTTTTAGTTCATAGTTCTCTTTCTAGGGATCTCTGACAACCTGCTTCAATAGCAGACTGCTTCCCCTGAGAAATCAGGGGTCATTTGTGTAAGTCACATGTTGAGAGATCAGAGCACCAGTCTCACGGGTTTGAAGGGCCTGGGCCTTCCCTTCCCTTGACAGTGGCAGTCGAGGTTGCTCCGGTAGAAGGATCAGAGGGCTCTGCACCAGGAGTCTATTATACGATGCAAACAGAGTTATAGGGTTTGCAGTTTGGTTTTTTTCCACTTTAAAATAAAGGGGAAGGGTCAGAGGAAAAGGAGAGGAGAGCCCCATTACACGTGGGTAAATCTTTCAAAGAAATAATACTGAGCTACATTCTGAATAAAAGGCTAAGAGGAGACTTGTAGGGAAGAAGGTAGCGCCACGGAGCCCACGCACTTGAGGAGACGGAGGACACAGGAAACACTGTGGCAAAGTCACTCTTCAACAATCTCACCCAAATTCTCAGTAATAAAACACAGCTCCAAGCACACAGCTAAATGGTCTAAGGGGTTACAGGCTGGATGAAGCTTCTCGAAATGTGGGCCATGGGTGCAGAGGTAGTTAGGAAGACAAAGGAAGCTTCCTTTCAGACCAAGGTCAGGCTCCCTGAGTGTGCTGCTTGCCTGTTGAGGTGAAGCCCGCAGCCCTGGGCTGTGCTGTGGGAAGGCCGCTCAGTGAGTATTGGCATGGATGCATTTCAGTCACAGCACAGCTAGGGACCCCTCCTTCAAGGAGCAAGATTTGTGGCTCCATACGCTTTTTCCACTTCCCTGTATTCTGTCCCTTATCCCTAAAACATCGCAGCATTCAAATGGTCTCTCCCTGATACTCCAACTATAGTAGCACAAACTCCCAAATCAGGCCGGCCAGGCATCCTAATTTTTATAACCATGCATAGATATATCTAGAGCCATGACATTGGTTTATAGCCAACATACTTGGATAATTTACCATTGGTCTGTATAAGAATATACCAGCCAAGAATGTACAGGTCTCATGGAGACCGTAAGATCCCCCAAATGGACTATTTCCTCCCAGAGGCTAGCACACATCCTTTCCAAAAATTTAACCTTTAATAATTGTGACATTTGGAAATGGGAAAGGGCACAAAGAAAGGGAAGGAGAGCCACTGTATATAGATTCTGAAAGGTTACATTTGTTGTTTTTCGCTTTGTTTTACAACTTTGACCCAAAGAAAGGCTAGCATTTTCCTTCCAAGCTGACTTGTTGACGCTGAAACACAACAAAGACCCATTCACTTTGTGCACAGTGACAGGGATTTAAAAACATAGCCTCAGAGGGCACCCGACTAGCCAGAGAAAACTTCCAGGTCTTCCTCCTGCCAGCATGGTAAAATGGTACCGTACTTTGGTTAATGGAAAGTTGTCTTTCCAGGGACACTGGGATATGCATATCCTTCCTCTTCTTCTTTTTTTTTTTTTTTGCAGTACTGGGGACTGAACCCAGGGGCATTCTACCTCCAAGCTACACCCCCAGCCCTGTTTTTTATTCTTTATTTGGAAACAGGGTCTCACTAAGTTGCAGAGGGCCTCACTAAGTAGCTGAGGCTGGCCGCGAACCTGGATCCTCCGGTCTCAGACTCCCAAGTACTGGGATAACAAGCGTGCGCCACCACACCCGACTATATCCTTCCTCTTCTATTAATTCCCTGTGCTCTCTTCATTACTATATTCCCTCCTAACATTCAGTCCCAGCAGACAGGGCAGTTAGTTCTACCTTCCCAAAATTTCAGGGGTGACAGACTTTCACGATAATACCTCAGCAAACCCCATGAAACTAAACATTAAGTACCTTCTACAACTTATCATCTTTTTTGTTGTTGTTGTTGTTCACGGTGTTAGGGATTGAACCCAGGCCCTTGCACATGCTAGGAAAGCATTCTACTACTGAGCTTCGTTTCTTGTGGGAGGAGTCAAGGGGAAGCAAGCTGCTGTGATATCTCATGCATTGGCCACACGAGCAAGGCACTCCACTTGGTACACGCTAGGTGTTCAGGACACGTTTTAGGTGGGCTCTCCTAGAAAACTGTGCTGTCAACAAAGTACTAAGATTAAGAAAAAGACTGTTTTTCTAAGTGTATCAATGTAAGGAAGTCACTTGCCTAGAAACAGAACCAAGCCAACAAAAAGATTAGTAAAATGTAGTAATAGAGAAAAGAAGCCAAAAAAAAAAAAAAACAGTGGCAGTTTTTTAACCTCAAAAAGTCCTCTTCTCAACTGAATCTGAAAAGGGGAGCCCCAGAGAGAGACCATGAGACCACTCCCCTGATGAGCATGCTCCTGGGGGCCACAGGACTGCCATGGTCAGCATAGGTCAGAGACAGTGGCAGGGAACAGCCCAGGACAATACCAATGGGGCATGTAAAGCAAGGGCCCGGGACCATGGACAGGAGGATAGCCTTCTACTTGGAAGCTGTACAGACTGTACACCACAACCAAAAACAGCAGCACTTTCCAAACGCAGCCTTAGCCCTGCCCCTCCCAGCAGCCCGGAGCAGACCAGTCTCTTGTGTTTTATTCAACATCACTGAAACAGCTTGGTGGCTCATTTTGTTTCGTGTATTTAGAATTGGTGAAAGGATGCAGGTTAGTTACGCCAGCCGTGTAGACGCGTGGTAACTCAATTAGCTGGGAGGACAAGCTCATTGCTAGTCCATTCACAGGTACCTCATGTGTTTCTTTATCCTGCAGTGCAAGCTGGCTGGTTACTAACTACACTGACAAGTGTCAAACGCTATCTGAGACTCCTAAGTGGCCACTGATTTAACTAAGGGTTTCAGTCTAATTAATATGTAGGCTCTAATAGGAGGTGGCACTTCTGGCTTGGTTGGAGACAGACTGGAAGGTTGGGTGACAAGCAAGCCTAATCAGTCCATTTATCAAGCGTGGTGTAGAAAAGACACAAAAGCTCCCTGTGTTTCCACAGACAAAATGTGCAGCCCGAAGCGATGAGACGTGGACATTTAGATGGGTGGGCCAAGGGAAAAAGGAGAAAAGAGCTGGGAAATGCTTTTTAGGTTTAGGGAGGCCTTTCTGTAAGGGAAAACAATCTAAAACTAAACATTCTTTCGTGTGTGTGTGTGTGTGTGTGTGTGTGTGTGTATGTGTGTGTGTGTGTGTGTGTGTTTTAATCCTTTAATATCCTACTTTTTTGTGTGTGGAACTGGGGATTGAACCCAGGGGCATTTTACCTCCCGGGATTAGGGAGGCCTTTCTGTAAGGGAAACCAATCTAGAACTAAACATTCTTTCGTGTGTGTGTGTGTGTGTGTGTGCGTGTGTGTGTGTGTGTATGTGTGTGTGTTTTAATCCTTTAATACCCTACTTTTTTTTTTGCGGAACTGGGGATTGAACCCAGGGGCATTCTACCTCCCGACTACACCCCCAGCCCTATTTTTTTATTCTTTATTTTGAAACAGGGTCTCACTAAGTTGCGGAGGGCCTCACTAAGTAGCTGAGGCTGGCTGCGAACCTGCCATCCTCCTGTCTCAGCCTCCCAAGTACTGGGATTACAAGTGTGTGCCACCACGCCCAGCTATTTTTCATTATTTTTATATCAATTGGCCCTCCTAATTTTAATGTCACCTTCCAAACTTTCATAAGTGTCTGTTATCCGTGGTCTTCCATTGAGTCTAGAGCAGACTTGCCACTCAACATTTTGCCTGGTTTGCTTTGGTAGCAGAAACAAGTGCTACCACCTACCGGGGAATCCCAGGAAAGACATGGGCGTTAGTCAGTTAAATCTTTATGTGACTTGCACAGAATGTCGCAATAATCTTACCCACTCCACATCTTCTGCAATCAAGTGGCATCTACCCGGAGGAGCATTGCCCATTCTATGGCACAGCAGAGAACAGGGGCCTGCCCAACTTGTCTCTGAGGCTCTGTAATTAGCTACTGCTCAGGGCAAGAGGAAGTCAGGCCTTGGAGTAGAGCCAAGTCTAGAGAGCAAAGGGAGAAATATGCAGCTCCATCAGAGTGGGTAAGTGAAACAGATATTAAGCGAAACGGTGGTGTCAGCAATCGCAAAGAACTACGCAAGAGCTGGAGAGGTCAGAATTCAACAGTTTTCACACAAATCACAATAATGTAAATTGGAAAGAGGGTATTTCCCATGACTGGATTATCAGCCAGGCCAACCTGGTATTTTTCATTTATAAATAGGGGTGGGGGAGGGGAGCAAGCTCCTGCTCATATAAATAACTAAAGGGGTCAAGTAAGGGGCCATAGAAAGGTGTTAAGGCTAAAAGCCATCGATGCAGAAGCGTACCTTAATCAAATGCTTGCCGGGCACCCTAAATCCTCTTGCTTCCATTACATCACGGCGATGTCACAAAACCCAGCCATGAACAGGCTGCTGCCAACCCATGAGTTCTCTCATTCTATACCAGCAATACATAAAGCCCAAAAGTATCAGTCTAGTGAAAAGAATGGAGTATTTTACAAACTTCTGGCTATAAATTTAGCTACTAGTCAAGAAGAAACACTTTGAGGATTGTTTTAAGAATCTGTAATAAACTATTGTGAAACGTATGCAAATTTAGGTTTAGGGTACAGTCAATATCCTAAACTAAGAGAGACTTTTAACATCTGCCAGTAAGTCCGAGGTGAGGTTGGAAAGTAGCACCTGTATCTACGGACACCAGCACCACACTGGTCCTCTGGAGACCCACTCGAAATGCACTGCATCCTAAAAACTTGCTGTGTAGCGTTTGGTGCTTCTGGTCATGACTGTCTCCCATACCCACTTCTTTCTTACACACACACAAACACACACACACACACACACACACACACACACACACAGTGCAACAACATTACAGGGCCACAAAGATGTATCAGAGAACTAGAATATATTTGGACCATCAAAGTTTCAGGGTGACCCTTTTAGCCACCCCCCCAAAAGCCATATGGCATCTAATGGACATTGGTTTTAAAAAGGTTGTTGTTCTGTCCCTCAGATATTACAAAATGTCAACAGCCCCATCCTCTACCTATACATTAAATTTCTAAAGGTGACATGGCCTCTAGAAAATCATATGGAATGGATTTTCTTCACTGTGATGGAAAAAAAGACTCAGTGTACATGTGTAGCAAAAAAAGAAAAATTATTTCACTTGTATATAAGACTTAAAATATTCTTGCAGCATATAACATTCCAAGCCATTTCCTTATATGCAAAACAGATTTTTTAAAAAGCAGGAAGACATTGGCAATACTCCTAAATACCTTTCTGCAGATGCTAAATCATGTTTTATTCCTGCATTGCGATTCAGTTTCTGTCACTATAGCATGTTTCTATAGCTGTTTGTATGATAAGTCACTTGTGTTTGACCTTCTTGTAGACAAAATAAATCTTGAATTTTGTGTAAAGTCTTAAAATGTTCTTCAAATGAGACTATCTTTGAAGATCAAGGAGTTGACTAGCACTCAAAGCAGAACTTTGTTCTTAAAAAGATGTCACTACTTAGATTATGAATAAGGTTACTGCGTGTTCAAACACAACAGGGGAAAAACTCCTAACAGCCTCACTCCAGAATGAGCCGGTCACAAGAGCCCCTGTAACCTGCGGCCTCCACACAGTGCTGCTACAGAGCCCAGGGAACCCTACCCCAGAACCCAACAGAGCTGCGAGTGAGGGAGGAGGTGGGCCCACCCCAAGTTCAACCAAACTAGCTCTGCTTTTGTTGATTTTTATAAATTGAGCTTTTGTTTAAAGAACACCACTAAAAAAAAAAAAGGAAACGAAACAAAATAAAAAAACCCTCCCTGCAGTAATAACCTGTCTACACATTGTAGGTTCTCTGATAATTTTTAAATGTCTAAGTGACATTGTGGATCTGTTTTGAATATTTATTACCTATGTTTCTGTAATAAAAGACAAGACTGCCATGTACTTTACATGTTTTTTAATCTGGTACAGAACATTATCAGATTAACAAGCTCCATTCTAGAGAAGACTCCAGAGCAGGAAAATCAGTAGCCAACTATCACCAAGGCCCGCCTGTGACAGAGTAACGTCTGAGCGACACCACCCCTGCAGGTGTAATCCCATCTGCTGAAAGCCCCAGCAGCGCAATGCTCACCACGGCAATCAGAAGTCACACTAGAGACCAGCGCCCCGAGAAGATGGCCTTTGCAGTTTAAAAAGCATAAGCAAAACCAAATCGAGCTCGAATGAGACTACAACCAGTCACATAAATGATGGCCGGCTGTCAGCTGACCGACCCCTGCTGGGTCTGAAGGGAAATCTGTCACTGGGGCCACCTCGCCCTGGCAGGATGGGGTGAGGTTCTGGAAGTGGGCCAATCGGATCAAAACGAGGTCTGAGTGGAGGGAACTGGCTGGGTGTCTCCTCAGACCCTGGGATGAGTGAATTGATTGGGTCCCCAATGTAGGGAAACATTGGTCTTGCATCATATGCACCACCGATAATTCCGGGAGGAAGGAGCGTGCTGGGAGGCCAGATCCTGGGGCTGGGATAGGCTGGAATGGGGTGGGATGATGACGGCAGGAACATCACGTGCCGCCCTCGCTGCGCTTCTTTTCTTTGTTTGTGCCTCTTCTTGTATAGCTGTAGAAAATAAAAAAGAACAGGTATGGTAAATGATTCGGATGTTTCCCCAAAGCTCCAATTTGCTTTCATCGTACAGCTCTAGCTACACTTTTCTTCTCCCACATTATCTAGGCAGACACAGAAGCAGTGCACACAATAGAACTTTGACCAGTTTCTATCTGCACAAACAGAGCAGCAGCTCCGAATGCAGCGCCAGGAGAATCTATTCTTGAACCACACTGCAACTGAGCAACCGTGCTAATCCGAGGTAACAATAAACCCAAAGGAGGGATAATGGAGTGGCATTTCCTCTTAAGACTGCCATCTAGAGCTCCCACGCTGATATGCAAGTTGAGTTAGCCTTTTCTAAAAGTGGAAAATTTAAGTATTTGTTGAAAATGTCATGCCATAAAATAGAAAGGTACTGGAAGAGTGAAAGGCAGCACTTAGATTTATTTTTTCTCCTAAATTAGGTCCCCAATGGATCTGTTTTAAATGTTTAAAAAATTTAAATATCACAAATTAGGTGCCTATCTTAGAGGATGGGATATATCCTACAGAACTGTACTGTGTGTTTTGTACATGTTTGAGGAATTTCATTGAGTTTTACTCTTCTTCAGTCCTTCATCCCAGTGAATTTCTTTCAGTCTTATCAAAGTCTTTTATAGTAGCCACCTGAAAATAAAACATCACTATTCTTTTCACAATGTACTATGCTAGTTAGCTGAACAGTTTAAGACTACTCTAGCACAATAACTCAATTTTTTTGGTAAAAGAATAAGCAAGAGTATTTTTTTTTTTTTTTTGCGGTACTGGGGATTGAACCCAGGGGCATTCTACCTCCGAGCTACACCCCCAGTCCTATTTTTTTTATTCTTTATTTTGAAACCGGGTCTCACGAAGTTGCGGAGAGCCTCACTAAGTAGCTGAGGCTGGCTGCGAACCCGGACCCTCTGGTCTCAGCCTCCCAAGTACTGGGATTACAAGCGCACGCCACCACGCCCAGCAAGAATATTTTATATAAAGATTAAAAGTAATCACTATGTTAAAAGATTTCTTCTGGACTACGTCTAAAGTAAAAGTTGAAAACATTCTCATTTACTGAAATTTAGCAATAGTTAATAAAATCAGATTTCATTATATATAAAAGTGAAAATATGTCCTTGATGCATTAATTCACCAGTTATTTCTGTATCATGACTATTATTAGCCTTGATATTTAAAAATACCTACATCTTTCCAATCTGTGTCTCGCGCTCTGATGGTACCATCTGAAAAGGTAAAAGAAAAAACAAGGAATTAAAAACACTTCATTCATCCAGCATTGAACAGTGGGTTTGTTTTTGAACTAAAGAAACTAAAATTTACCCATTAAACGTAAAAAGGAACATGAGGCATTTGCATAGCACACACTATATCATTACTTCCTCAAATCTAATTCAAGCCCTTTCTGCAAAGTTCAGGGTGGCCAGCACTGTGCTGTGCCACGTGGTAATTAAACAGTGATCCGTAAGGGACTCGAAGGGCTATGCGGCTGCGCTCCCCTGCATCATCTGGTCGCACGCTGCATCTCTCCCCAGCTGCTTCTAACCCGTCTCATGTTGCACCACACTGGCTGACAGCCTCCAAGCATTTGTGTTATGAGCCATGTTCTTTTTTTTCTTTTTGGAAACAGGGTCTCACTAAGTTGCTGAGAGCCTCACTAAGTTGCTGAAGCTGGCCACAAACCTGCAATCATCCTGTCTCAGCCTCCCAAGTATTGGGATTACAAGCGTGCACCACCACGCCCAACTAAACCCATGTTCTTTAGTGGAGAACAGAGCCAAGGTGACTCAGGCTTTACTCCATATTTGGGTTAGATTATTTCCTCCCAACCATGTTCTAAATGATTCAACTATCAGAAGGATGACCATGACCAAGTATTTTAATGTTCTTATTTGAAATATATGAAATGAGAAAAGAAGAATCTAGTGAAGAGTTCAGATTCAAGATGATGGTGTCTTCCTACAAGTTATTACATTATCATGGAAGTAAAATTTATATCGAGTTCTAGCCCTGTAGCACTGTATCAACAGGGGACTCAGACCAAGCTTGCAAGCCACAATCCGTAAATGAGCTAGGGATTAATGAGCTAGGGATTGACTGCGCTTAAAACCCGAACTCAAACACACAGGTGAAAGTATGTGTTCCTTTTATAAGTATACTATAGCCTGCTTTTTCTCTCTCAGTTGTTCTATACACATTGGTCACTTTGTCTTTTCTCTTTGATTTTTTTTTTTTAATTTTTGGAATTGACACCTACTTGCTAACAATCGTGACAAAGTAACATTTTAAATTTTGGGTTCAAGGGAGTAAGTAATCAGGACCTTGGCAATCAGAGGAAGAGGAAAAGGAACAAACTAGTTCATTCACACTTCTCTTATTTTGAAGTTTAAAAAAAAAAAAACAAATTTTTAACGGTCCAAATGACTCCGCGTTATATTACATTAAAAGGAGGAGTCGAGCCGGGCGTGGTGGCGCAATGCTTGTAATCCCAGTACTTTGGGAGGCGGAGACCGGAGGATCCGGGTTCGCGGCCAACC
>PVJS01030919.1:0-23772 GCA_004027185.1 Glis glis | reverse complement strand
TCTCTCTCTCTCTCTACCTAATGAGGCCCTCCGCAACTTCATGAGACCCGGTTTCAAAATGAAGTATAGAAAAATAGGGCCGGGAGTGTAGCGCGGAGGTAGAACGCCCCTGGGTTCAATCCCCGGTACCGCAAAAAAAAAAAAAAAGAAATTTTTAAAGGACTGAGGGTGTAGGTCAGTGGTAGAACGTTGCTGGATTCAATTCCCAGTACCACAAAAATAATAATAGTAATAATAAAGGTACTAAGGATGAAAATGTTCATATTATTTTTATCCCTAGGGAAAAGAGGTAAAGAGTAAAGATAAATACACCGTAGGGAGTGGGGGGTACTGGGGGTAGAACCCAGGGGCATTCTACCTCCGAGCTACACCCCCAGCCCTTTTTATTTTTTATTTTGAAATGGGGTCTTGCTAAATTGCTAAGACTGGCCTTGAACCTGCAATCCTCCTGTCTCAGCCTCCCAAGTACTGGGATTACAGGTATGTACCACTGCACCCAGTTTACACTATTAACAGTAATAATTTCAATACTTTGTTTTAATTTTCAAAGAGACCAAATTGACAAACATTTCAGGCCTCCTCGTCTGAATTTTAATTCATTTTGTGGTGTGAAAAGGAGTATGTAGCAAATATTACTCCATGAAAGAAAAAAGAAGTAGGAAGTAGGAAAAATAAATTATGTACTGCATATCTACAAAGGTGAATCACTTCTCTAGGATCCCTTCTCCCCTTCCCCTCACCTCATCCTCCTCTTCCTCCTCCTCTGTTCCTTCCTCCATCTTTCCCACGTTCTCATGTGAAGGACTTAATGGTCCCAGGAGCGTCTGTTATTATGCTTTCATTTAACAGTGGCCTTCACAGAGATGACAATGATTTGATTGCGGACACTTTCTTCCTCAATGAGAAGGACCCCACCCCACCACCCACAATACCAGACTTCCTCACTGGAATGTGCCCCCAACATTCTGTCCTACTGACCAATGAAACTGTGAGTTTGCTACCAGGGACTCGTAGAAGTCTAGAGCTGCTGAGAATTCTGAACCATTCCCAAGGAGATGAGACACAAAAAAGATGGCCCAGCTTCCCCTGGCACCGGGGCAGGGAGTAAGAGCCATGGGACTGGAGTCCTGAGGACTGCAGACACTGCTTGCCAGGGATTCATTCTGTGAATCAAAACGTCCAAAATGAGAAGCCAAACCAAACATCAGTTATGACACTTTATTATTATTACAGTGAAACACCAGGAGGACTCAGCTACTGAATGTAAATCTTGTCACAGAGAGAGGGCACCTTGCTAGGTAAAGGAATCATGGAAGAAATACATCAACTTAAATGATATCACTCTCTATTATAACTTGTATAAAGTATTGATTTTTCTAAATCATGAATAATTTAAAATATACCTTTAATATGTGCTCATGCATGTTGTTTTTGGTTTTGTGGGACTGGGGACTGGGCGGGGCCTCGCATATGCCCTTTTCATTTTATTTTGAGATAGGATCTCACTAAGTTACCCAGGCTGGTCTCAAACTTGCAATTCTCCTGTCTCGACCTCCTCCCAAATAGTTGAGATTACAGACATATGTCACCATGCCTGGCTAGGAAGTGAATTTTAAAAGAAAGATTGAGCAAACACACACACACACACACGCACACGTACACGCACATACACAATGCAGTCATGACATTGACATTGAGACCTCCCTCCTCCTCTCATGAGCAAAGAAAACTCCTGGAAGTTTCCTCAAGTTGAGATGGAAAGTCTGTCCTGTGCTCGAAAGTCTAAGGAGCAGCTGGTCTCTACTCCCTGAGTCCTATCACTGTACGTAAATAAACATCAGTGATTGTCGTTATGCCACCAATGTACGACAGTGGGAAGTGGGAAGTTAGGCTTGGAAGGCAAACCTGTCTGGGTCTGAATCGTGATCCCACCCTTGACCCCAGGTAGGTCTAGTGTATTTTTTGTTTGTTTGTTTGGTTGGTTGGTTGGTTCTGGAGATTGAATCCAGAGGCATTCTGCCACAGAGCTATACCCCCAGCCCTTTTCTATTTTTATTTTTGTTTTGAAACAGAGTCTCACTAGGTTGCTAAGAGTCTTGCTAAGTTGTTAAGGCTATCCTCAAACCTGTGATCCTCCTGTCTGAGCCTCTCAAGTACTGGGATTACAGGTGTGCACCACCAGGTCCCACTAGGTCTAGCCCTTTCAATCCTCCATTTCCTGACATATCCAATGGGGAATCTAACCACCTCCCAGGATTGTTGTAAGGATGTTAGTGAGATAATGCATAGAACAGGTCTGGCTCAAAACAGGCTCCATAAATACAATTCCTTAGGATAATAAACTCTCAGATACAGGATGAATCCGTGCACTCATGAAAACAGACCTAGGGTCCTTTATAGTACTTCTTCAACAACTCCTTCACACCAAGGACTCTAAGCCTCTTCTAGAAGAAAGAAGTCAAATGTGGAAATATTTGCATCAAGTAAGTGCTCCAAAAAATATTAACTACCCTCTTTTCTCTTTCTTAAAATACCTCTGCTTCCTCTTCTTTCACACACACTCTCTTCTTACTCAATGAATTGTACAGCATGAAAAACATAACTCCTGGGCACAGAGCCTCATGAGCCTCACAGGACCTCAGCTCACCAGGGAGCAGTGCAACTTTGGACAACACAATGTGACCTTGGCCAACACATTCAAACTTGGGGCTCCAACCTCCCCAAGAGTAGAGCAGAGAGGCAGGTACAGATTCCACTCCTTATTCAAAATTCTAAATTATTTGCATTAAACAGAAATCTTCCCCAAGGCAGCTGTTTGTCCATCACACACACCAAAACAAAAGCCCTCAGGGAAGGCTGGCATTCAGAGAGACTTCACCTGAATGCAGCATGCTGGGTTTTTCAAAGTCTGAGCCTTACCAGTGGTTCTAATTTGATCCTCGATGGCTAACTAAGGTTAAGTACCCAGCAAAGAAAGCAATTCAAAGTCTGAGCCTTACCAGTGGTACTAATTTGATCCTTGATAACTAGCTAGGGTTAAGTACCAAGCAAAGAAAGCAGTTCACATAATGATTCTTTGGAATTTCCAACGGCTTCTAGCCAAACACAGGCAAAAGTTGAGAATTTGAAACAAACCACCAGATGTCACTCTCACAAAAAAAGTAAATTTGAATTGGAGAGCATGGCTTTTGTTTCTACTACTCACAAATTAGCATTTTTTTTAAAAATTAAACAGTTAACTTTATGAAGGAAAAATCTGCTTTTTGCATTTCATTATAAATATAGAGTTGGGTTGCATAAGGTGGGAATTAAGTTCTAAGGTCAGTAACTAAAAAATCAGGTGCAGCCAGGCGTGGTGGCACATGCTTGTAATCCCAGTACTTGGGAGGCTGAGACCGGAGGATCCGGGGTCACAGCCAGCCTCAGCAATTCACGGCCAGCCTCAGCAATTTAGTGAGGCCTCCGCAACTTAGTGAGACCTTGTTTCAAAATTAAGAATAAAAAATAGGGCTGGAGTGTAGCTCAGAGGTAGAATGCCCCTGGGTTCCATCCCCAGTACCGCCAAAAAAAAAAAAAATCAGGTGCAATCAAAACTAACATTGAACAAATATTTTAAATTGACATTATACTAGAGTACACATAGTTTTGGACAAAACACACAGAGGAATGGGTATGTACAAACATAAAATGTGTACAACTATGTATGGTATGTAATAAAGTATGCATATATAAAATACAAGTTTTTTACAACTGCATATTGTTGAATTTCTTTAACACAAATGAGCAAATTATTTTACTCCCCTGTACATACTGTCAGCTGCTATTGTTACAGTTGTTAAAAGAACCTTTGAAATCACTCTAGTGCTAGCCCTACCTAACTTATCTAATCTATAATTAACAGAGGAGTATCCAGGGCTTTTTGCAGTGGAATAATTTTACACAAAAGCAAACAACAAAAAAATAGAACCAAGAAATTTAGTTTTAAACTATTTCATTTTAAAACCATCACTGGTGGAGGTATTTTGAAATTAAAAGGAAGAGAGTTTATATGGCTTCTTCTATGAATAACCATCAATTCCATCTATTAAACACCCAGGCCTGTGTTGGATACTTATATACTTATTTCGAATTCACAAATAATCATAAAAAGTAAGCATATCAGCCAGGCCTGGTGGTTCACACATGTGATCCCAGTACTTAGGAGGCTGAGACAGAAGAATGGCAGGTTCGAGGACAGCCTCAACAACTTAGCAAGACCCTCAGCAACTTGGCAAGATCCTGTTTAAAAAAAGAAAGAAAGAAAGAAAACAGACTGGGGAGATAGCTCGTAGGTAGAATGCCCCGGGTTCAACCCTCAGTACCAAAAAAAGTAAGCATATCACCTCTATGACTATTACTACTACCACACTGTTCTGATCATAAAAATAGCAATGATAATAACAGGTAACGCTACTAAATCTACGCTCTGCTATAGATCTTTAAGATGCATCTACTCATTTAACCTTCAGAACTATCCTAAACAATAAAATTATTATGATGTTTAAATGAGGAAACCAAGACTCAGAGAGATTTAACTAACTTGTCCATAGCTGAGCCTCCATTTTTCCATCAATGCAGTGGGAATAATGCCACCTAATTTATAGCATTGTTGTGCGATTTAACTGAGATAACACATCTAATGCACCCAGCACAGTGTTGACACTACAGACACTCAGTAATCTCTACTGTTGTTAAAGTGGTTCTACAGCTGAAAGTCCAGGGATGAGCAAAATGAAATCTCCTACATCACTTCGTTTGGCCCTCAAACATTACAACTATGAAACAAACAACAAAAAAAAGGTACAGTTAGCACTCTCTCTCCCGTAGCTCTGCTCCAAACTGAGTATCTTAAAAAGAGAACAGGTAATGGGAGTGCTCAGAAGAGGCAGTTACTGAGGAATGAGGCCTCAAAGGTGACCTCATCCTGGAAGACCCTGTACTGCAGGGGAGAGATGTAAGTGAAGACCTCAGTGCTTGGAGTCACTCTGCCTGGGTTCAAATCCCAGCTTCACCACCCACCCGCTATGACCTTGAACACACATGCCTGGGTTTCCCATCTCTCTGGGCTAAATGTCACATTGAAAAGCACTTAGAACAAATCATCCAGTGGAAAACATTAGTTGTTATCACTACTGCCATTGTGACTTATACTGGGATTACATTTCATACTACAAATCATGGTTCTGCCTCCCTAGGTGACAGGCCTGGATGTTCCCAAATAGGTCAGTCTACCACTGCAGCGATCAGCAAACGACAACCTGAGGGCCAAATCCCAACTGCTGTTTCTCTTGATTGTTTTACTGGAACACAGCCATAGTTGATCAATTTACATATTGTCTAAGGCTGCCTTCCTGTAACAATGGTAAAATCAAGCAATTACAACTGAGACCGTAAGGTCCACAAAGCTGAAAATATTTACTCTCTGTCCCTTAAACAGTTTGCCTACCTTTGCAAAATGAAGGAAACATTCGGTTTCCTTCACTACCCCACTGGTAGCGTTGAGAACAGAATGAAATGGATGTGAAAAATCTATTAAATAAAGTCTTAAGGGTTGACAGGAGAAATTATTTACCAAAAAAAAACCCCACTGCCACTGCCTTCCTTCAAGATTTAAATTCAAGGGGGAACTAATGCCAAGAACATCGGCCAAAGAGTCCCACCAGCAGCTCCATCTCAACTACATGTGGCCTAGGGCGAGTTACTTAGCTTCTTCCAGATTCATATTCATCATCTGTAAAATAAAATAGCAATGGTACCAAACCTGTGGGGCTGAAACAATCAAATGAAACTTAAGTAGCAGTTAGTGGGGCCTGGCCCATGGTAAGAGATTATGTCGGCTCTCATTGAATTATTACTTTCATTATGACTACTACAGGGAAAAGTTATATGCCCACATTTTGGACCATTTCCACAGTACCTTCCCTCTCACGGTATCTATCCTCATGGGAATTACGGGTGTTAGCAACGCGGAAATGCTGCAAATGGTCTTCTGTTCCTTTGGGGCAGTCTAAGAGAAAAAGGCTAGGACTCTGACACGTTCGTTTGCTGAGGCTGGCCTTGATCCTGTCATCCTCCTGTCTCAGCCTCCCAAATCCTGGGATTACAGGGGCATTGCCACTGTCCCCATGACATATATATAATATTTTTTAGCACAGCTATGCATAAAGACTTATGCTTTTACATTTTTATATATTGTCACGTATGAACCTGACATTTCTCTAAGCTAAGTCCAATTATTGTTCCAGAGCTAAGAAATGGTTTACACAGAGACTTGACTCCATAGCCTGTGCTCCTCCTATCCATCATGCCTTGAAAACTTTTTTACATAGAATTCAACCAATCAGAATCCCAACATTACTTTCAGGGAACCCGGGACCACCAAAAAAAAAAGTGAGACTATTTTTGCCCATATTATTGGCAAAAAATTTTTTTATTTTTATTTTTTGCGGTACTGGGGATTGAACCCAGGGGCATTCTACCTCTGAGCTACACCCCCAGCCCTATTTTTTATTCTTAATTTTGAAACAGGGTCTCACTAAGTTGCAGAGGGCCTCACTAAGTAGCTGAGGCTGGTCGCAAACCCGGATACTCTGGTCTCAGCCTCCCAAGTACTGGGATTACAAGTGTGCCCACCACGCCCAGTGGCAAAAATTTTAAGAGTGATAATCTCAGTCAGCACTTTGAGTGGCACCAGTCTTGAATGGCACTGCTTAGGTTGGAGGACAGATCCCATGCGTGTCCACCTGAACTGTGGAACATGACAACCCTCACCCATATGCACAGAGTGGACTCCTTCAAGTACAGTGAGCTGCAGAACTCACTGTACTTGAAGGCTAACCTGAGGGCAGACAAGTGGCTAAAAGTCTGAAAGTTCACCTTAAACTAGAAGCAAAAAAGGAAAACAATAATCAGGATGAAAGTCAAGTTTCTGTATCCTCCTGTGATGACACTAGGATACAGATAAACCCTCAGGAACAAGCCTAGAGGGAGCCAATCAGCCATGTCACCAATGAGGCGGAGGTGCAAGATAATCCAGGGAAGCCCAGCCCCCAGCTAGGGCATTCCAGGACAGAAACAAGCATCCAAAGGGCAGAAAGCAGGAAAACCAGGATCTCAGAACTACTGCGAAAGTTCCTTCTCTGCCAGACCGGAGCCAAGGAGATGAGAACGCAGTTTTTTCAAGAAACAGAAAAATAAGTGACAACGAAGACGGAAAGGGACCTTCAGGAAGTTTCTCACAGATGGGTACTCCAAACTTGGGAACAATCTAAGAACTGCAGTCACTACTTTTAAGCTTCATGAGGTTCAATGTAAGGAAATGGAGTCAGTCTATTGAGGAATATATTGAAAGAAAAAACATTTTGAACGCAAATTTTTTTCTCTATTTATTTATTTATTTATTTATTGGTAGTGGGGATTGAACCCAGGGGCATTCTATCTCCAAGCTACACCCCAGCCCTTTTTGTTTTCTGTTTTTATTGAAACAGGGTCTTGCTAGGTTGCTGAGAGTCTTGCTAAATTGCTGATCAAACTTGTGATCCTTCCGTCTCAGCCTCCCAAGTACTGGGATTATAGGCATGCGCCACCACGCATGGTGAACAACACAACTCTTAATGAACTGAAGAAGCAGACTAGCAAAAAAGGAGGGGCAGTGACTCCAAAAGGAAGACTCCCACAGCTTGTGCTCCCATCAGCCCCAGGTTCTCTGCTTGCAAAGCCAGTCCCTGGCCTGCAAGGGGGAGCACTAAGTGTCTGAAGGGGTCAGTCAAGGGATTCTGCTCTCAACAACCACAATGAGTATCAGGTTTTCAGCTGCCACTAAAGACAATGAGCATAAGCGTTCACTACCAAGGCTCCAGGCATAAGGTCTCTGCGTGCCACCGTATCCAGGAGAACCCAAAAGGCCAGGCAGTGCTCGGGACACTCAAATTAAAGAGCACCACGGGGATTCCACTGCTGTGATCACCCCATTCAAGTTGACAACTGTGGCAACTCAACTCCGGCTTCACTGAGTATGTGATCTGAGCCAAGTTGTCTTCCTTAAACTACCCAGACCAATCGCTGCTTCCTGCAACTGAGAAGAATATAAACAAGATCATACAGATAGTGATCATGGCTAAGAGGAAACAAACAATGCTAAGTAGAGACAGGCTGCTTTGAAGATGGGACCCAGGAGCCACTCACTCAGAACTTGACCTTCACAGAGAGGAAGGGAGGCTGAGAAGGCAGATGTGCTTGAGCCAGCCAGGCTGGGAAGGGCCGGCGCAGGAACACTGCAGTGGGAAAGAATTCGGCATGTTCAGGAAATTGAACACGAGCTAGGGTGGCTACTGCAGAAAGCAGGAACTGGAGAAAGAAGGCAAAAGCCTATTCTATTCAGGTCACAGGAAGGAGTGTGGGTTTTCTTCTAAATGCTATGCATAGTCACTAAAAAGCTGTATGCAGGGGAGTGATGTGTAATTAACATCTGCAAAAGAGCAGTTGGGCTAGAGTGGCCAGTGGATTGCAGAGGGCAGAGAGGAAGCAGGGTCGGCAGGACGCTCTCCCAGGAGTGAGATCATGAGAAGACAGTAGTATGGGGCTGGGGAGGTGGCAGTGGCAATAAAAAAGGATGTCAGAATAGAGCCATGTTCCGGAGGCAGACTCAACAGGACTAGCTGGTGACAGATGTGGTGGCAGAGGAGGGGAAAGTTCAGAGGACTGTAACTAAGTATTTATAGTATGCCAGGCACTAAGGGAAGTGCCGGAGTTGCACTCCCCCCCGCCATATGACTGATACGGAGACTGAAGCCCACAGAAAGGTGAAGTAACTTGTCTGAGGTCACATGCCAGCAAGTGGCAGATCTCCACCCATGTCTGCCAACGGGCAAGCCTGTCTGTTACTTCCTCTTTCCTGCATGCCTTGCTTGGAACAGACACAACAAATCTGAAATTCAGGTGTGTGCTGGTATAAAGGCTGATTGTGTTTGATTCTTTGTCCTACTTGAGACTGGATACAGTGACAGTCCCCTCTATTCAACTGGCAATGGCCTAGAAATGAAATTGTTGAGTTGGATAAAGAGCAGCTGCCTTGGGGAATGAACTAGAAAACTGGGGGAGGGGGGATCATCCATATGAACTGCACATCTGCTTTCTTGCACATGGAACAAATTATTCTTGTGGGCAGGGTAATTCAGGAAGTCCTGCAGCCCTTCTGATGTCTGCGTGCAAGCGTGCCAACCGCCAACCCCGACCCAGATGCAGCCGGCTCTCTAGTCTTGCTTGACCCATGGGCTTTGTCCTAGGGATGTTCGTTTTTATTTCTGCCTGGGAAATTTTTATTTTCTCCTAGTGATTTTTAAACTAAGGTGAAAGGAAAAGAGCAAAGGGAATCTTTCTGGTGTGATGGAAATGTTCTTAAATTGGATTGTGGTAGTGGCTACACAACTTTATATAAATTTACTAAAAAAATCACTGAACACTTTAAAGGAATGAACTTTGGACTGCGGGTGTAGCTCAGTGGTAGAGTGCTTGCCTACCAAGTGTAGCACCCCGGTTCAACCCCTAGCACCACAAAAACAAACAAAAATGAGTGAATTTTATGATATGTAAACTGCGTCTCCATAAAGCTGGGTTTTTTTTAAGTGAGATCAGCTAATGGACTCTGGAGGTAAATTCTCTCTCTTGATTGAGAGGATAAAAATATCACACTGTTAGAAAGCACTAGAGGGGCCGGGGGTGGTGGCGCACGCTTGTAATCCCAGTACTTGGGAGGCTGAGACCAGAGGATCCGGGTTTGCGGCCAGCCTCAGCTACTTAGTGAGGCCCTCTGCACCTTAGTGAGACCCTGTTTCAAAATAAAGAAAAAATAGGGCTGAGGGTGTAGCTCAGAGATAGAATGCCCCTGGATTAAATCTCCAGTACCACAAAAGAAGAAGAAAGCACTAGAGGGAATTCCTTTTCTGCTTTGTCTCTAGGGGAGAGAGGACTGTTTCCTGCTGAACACCAGGGCACCTACATCCCAGCCCAGTTGGATGCCACAGCAGGTATGCCAAAGGGGGAATATTCTTCAAGGTAGCCAGGGATGCTAAATAGCACCTGGAGGAGAAGGAAGGAAGCAGAATCTGGAAAAGCTGGAGGAGGAGTAGTACCTGCAGGAGATCTGAAGTGATGAAAGGGAATTGGCCAGGTGAGGGAACAGCAGATGAGAAGCTGGAAAGTGAGAAAGGACCATCTTTGGGGCATGAGAAGAGAAGCCACAAGCACTTCAGAACAGCTGGTGTGAAAGGTCCAGGACAGGAACATACAAGATCCCAGGACTCACCCCAGACCTACTAAGAACAGCTGGTGGTAGGACCCAGGGATGCGCATCTTAACAAATGCCACCTGCTTCCAGCCAGGTGATTTTTATGCACACAAAAGGTATGAGAACCACGGAGCTAGATCCTAACGAAGGCCTTGTACACCACACTAAAGTGATTCCATTTTGCCTCAAAGGCAATGAGAAGCTGTGGACAGACTTCAAGAAGCAAGGTGAGAATGGCCTTGCACTGTAGAAAGAGCAGTCTAGCATGGCACATTGCTGGGGGCAGAGTAAGAGCCTAGAGCCTCCTCCAGGGCCAAGGAGTGCTTGCACACTGCCACCGACTTTACCTTTTGGCTTCCTATACTGGGTAACTGCTACAGTTTAAAATATGTCTCCCAAAGTTCATGTGCTGGAAAGTTAATTCCCAACGCCACAGTGTTGAAAAGTGGCTCCTTTAAGAAGTGCTCAGGTCATGAGGGCAGAGCCTTCGTGAACAGACTAATGCCATTATGGCAAGAGTGGATTCCTGACAAAAGAGAGCTGGCCCTCTCTTTGTCTTGCACGCATGCTCTCTCGCCATGTGATGTCACCTGCCAGGAGATGACGCAGCAATAAGGGCCTCACCAGACACGGCCCCTCAGTCGTGAATTCCCCAGCTTCTAGACTATAAGAAATAAAATCTCTTGAGCCTGGCATGGTGGCGCATGCCTATAATCTCAGTACTTGGGAGGCAGAGATGGGAGGATCGCAGGTTGAAGGTCAGCCTCAGCAACTTGGGGAGACTCTCAACACTCTAGTAAGACACTTTCAAAATAAAAAATAAAATAGGGCTGAGGGTGTGGCTCAGAGGTAGAATGACCCTGGGTTCAATATCCAGTACCAAAAAAAAGGAAAAGAAAATAAATAAAATCTCTGTTTTTCATAAATTACCCAGTCTCAAGGATTCTGCCATTGCAGAACAAAATAGTTAATACAGTAACTAAACATAAACATGACTATTTTTTCAGTACTGGGGATGGAATACAGGCACCCTCTACCACTGAGCTGCACCCCAGGGCCTTTTTATTTGTCATTTTGAAACAGGGTTTTGCCAAATTGCAGAGGCTGACCAGGAACTTGCAATTCTCCTGACTCAGCATCCCAAGTACTGGGATTACAGGTGTGTACCACCACACCCAGCTATAAACATGCCTCTTTGTGTATGTGTGTGTGTGTGTGTGTGTGTAGTGCTGGGAATTGAACACAAAGTTGATCTACCTCTGAGCTAAAACCCTAGCCTAACTTCATTTTTTATCTTGAAACAGGGTCTTGCTAAGTTGCTGAGGCTGGCCTCGAGTTTACAATCCTCCTTGTCTCAGACTCCCAAGTACTGGGATTACAGGTGTGTGGCAACATGCCCAGTTATAAACATGACTTCTTTTAATTTTTTTTTTTTTTTTGGTACTGGGGATTGAACCTAGAGGTATCCTACCTCCAAGCTATACCCCCCAGCCCTTTTGCCATTTTTTTTTTGAAACGGGGTCTCACTAGGTTACTGAGAGCCTCACTAATTTGCTCAGGCTGGGCTCAAACCTGAGATCCTCCTGTCTCAGCCTCCCAAGTACTGGGATTGCAGGCATGCACCACCACACCCAGCCTTAAACACGCCTCTTATAGGTTGCAGTGTCTTATTAACACATAGGTATTATGTGAAAACCCTCTAAGAACATGGCTTTGGAGAAATCAGAAGTTACAACACCATTTATGTGTCAGTGGGTAAATGCCCATTTCCAAAACAGTACTGACATTGCTACTTCCCTGCTAACTATTGTAAATACAGCTAGAACAGACGGCCCTTTGAGTTTCTTTTTTTTTTTTTTTTTTTTTTTGTGGTACCGGGGATTGAACCCAGGGGCGTTCTAACTCCGAGCTACACCCCTGGCCCTACTTTTTATCCTTTATTTTGAAACCGGGTCTCACGAAGTTGCAGAGGGCCTCACTAAGTAGCTGAGGCTGGCCTTGAACCGGGATCCTCCCAAGTACTGGGATTACAAGCGTGTGCCACCACGCCCCTGCCGGCCCTTTGAGTTTCTGTTTACCATTCTCTTTTGTTAAGTGGCTTCCCCTTTCCCTTCAGGAAAGGAAAGGCATGAGGACTGTAGATTACCCAGCTGGAGTCCTAGGTATTAGGGGAGAGGCAACTGCACTTGTCCTAAGGAATCCACCAGTAGAGGAGGACTGCTGTGCAGGACCCTGGATGGGCCAGCCTTTACACCACGCCAGCTCCTTATGGGCCAGGAAAACAATGCCAAGCAGCCACCCAGAGCAGCCCTGACAACAACAGCGCTGAAAACCAGTGTGTGAGCCCCACATGCCAAGCACTGTAGACCTTTAATCCTCACAATAACCCTATGAAGTAGCTTCTACTGTATTTGGCAGATGAAGAAACTGAATTAACTCATCCAAGGCTGTAGAAGGAGCAGCAGGGATCGGAACCTATGTCCATCTAACTCCAGAACTTGCACCATACCACTTCATGGGTGGTGTCAAACAAACTCTTGTTTTCCTGGGTTTTGATATCTCTATGAGTATTAAGGAAATAAGCAAATGTAATTTGTAAGGATTCAGCACAGTATAAACAAACTCATACATATCCCCAGAAATCAACTACTATAGTATCTGCACATTATAAAGGACCTAGGAGAATTTAGGTAGCACGATCCATTCAGTCTGTGTCCCAACTCCCCAACTGTACCACTATAGTGCAAAAGCAGCCATAAGCAACATCCAAAAAGAGGGACACAGCCGGGCGTGGTGATGCACGCTTGTAATCCCAGTACTTGGGAGGCAGAGACCAGAGGATCCGGGTTCGAGGCCAGCCTCAGCTACTTAGTGAGGCCTCCGCAACTTCATGAGACCCGGTTTCAAAGTAAAGTATAAAAAATAGGGCCGAGGGTGTAGCTCGGAGGTAGAACGCCCCTGGGTTCAATCCCTAATACCGCAAAAAAAAAAAGAGGGACACAGCTATGTTCTAATAAAACTTTACTTACAAAAATAGGAGGGGTGTATAGCCTGCTTTTGACGTTCAAGTAAAGTTTTTGGCCCCCTAACTGAGGGGAAAGAGCATTGATTTTAGAATTAGGGCACATAGCTTCTAACTCTGATTTAGTGCCTAACCCAATTGAGTGACCCTGGACCCATCACTTCCTTTCTGTTTCTATGACGTATACTCCTGCAGAATTTTCTTCTCAATTGACTGCAAATATAAAATAAAAGTGTATTTTAATACACCAAAACATTAGCTGCAGATCCTTCACCAAATCCATAAACAGCAAACACTGGTGGCAATACCTTAAAGAAAAAGTGTAAGGGAAAAGAGAACTAGCATTTTAGGAGCACTTTCATGTGCCAGGTGCTCTGTGAGGTATAATCTGATTTCATCCTTCACAGATGAACAGCGTCAGAGAAGTTACATAACATCCCCAAGGTCAGACAGCAAATGGGAAGCCGGGACCTGAACCCAGCTGGCCGCTCCCTCAGGAGCTCCACACCGCTCAGCACAGGAGGTAGCTGGTGTTGGTCCACGAGCACCTGATGGATGATTCGGCCCAGATGGTGACATATGAAGGGTTCTGGGAGAGGACTTCGGAGGCAGGCCTCACTTCCCCTCTTCAGGACACTTTTGCTCTATCTGCCTCCTCTCAAAAACACCACACCACATTTGGCCTGAAAAATGATGTGAGAATCTGAGGTTTGTGGGTTTTGTTTTTTTTTAGCTCTGAATAGAAGGACTGTGCTTTATGCCTTGAGAAAGACCAGGAATCCCAGAACTGCAGGACACAGTGGTCCGAGGAAGCAGGGCAGGAGAAAAGGAGGGCCAAGCAGAAACAGTAGCTGGTCCTGCAGACCACACCAGAGCAGCAGATCCAGAGGCTGTGTGTCTCAGAACAGGAGTGTCCATGTGATGAGCCCTAAGCCCGTGGAACGCCTCAGACGTGCCTGACCTTGCCTGTCTCCCTGCACGCTGCCTTTCAGCTTGGAGTCTGCAGCTTTAAGCTGTTCTTGAGAAGTGGGGCTGAGAAAGGGAAAAGTGAAACTAAAGAAATGGCACCATCATTGCGTCTTTATCAAAAAAAAAGTGAAAAGGAAAAACCTTCCCCAAATACAGTATGATTCATATGTCTCCACACTGTCAAAAATAAAGATAAGGGGGGAAAAAACAACCCAAACTCTTTGGCTAAACTAGTTCAGGTCCTGGCAGACATGCACACCCCGGCTCTCCCGCCTAACCACTGCGCTCTCACATGCCCTGCGCTGCAGTCACACGGCCTCAAGCTTCATCCGTGCCCGGGCACATCCCCACTCCTCCTCAGCCTGAGGAATGACAGGTGATCCTCTCCTTCACTGCTGCCTGCTGAAATTTCACCCTTGAAGTCCAGGTCAAATGTCACCTTCTAGACGACAGATGTCAAGCTGAAAGGAACCTGACTAGATTAAGAGATACCCAGATAGCCAGTAAAGCATTATTTCTGGGCATGTCTGCAAGACTCTTCCTGTCTCTGTCTCTGCCTCTGTCCCCCTCTGCCCCCCACCCTGAGCTGGGATGCCCATCTTCTCTCACCCTTGGATGTGAGAACTCCAGGTTCTGCAGCCTTCAATCTCCAGGACTCCCACCAATGGCCCCTCACATTCTTTTTTTTTTTTTTTTTTTTTTTTTTGCGGTACCGGGGATTGAAGGCAGGGGTGTTCTACCTACGCGCTACGCCCCCGGCCCTATTTTTTTATACTTTTATTTTGAAACCGGGTCTCACAAAGTTGCGGAGGGCCTCACTAAGGAGAGAGAGAGAAAGAGACAGGGAGAGAGAGAGAGAGCGCTGAGGCTGGCTGCGAACCCGGATCCTCTGGTCTCCGCCTCCCAAAGTACTGGGATTACAAGCGTGCGCCACCACGCCCGGCCCCCTCACATTCTCAGGCCTTCCAGCTCCGACTGAGAGCTACACCACCAGCTCCCCTAGTTCAGAGGCTTCCAGACTTGAATTGAGCCTTGCAACCGACTTCCTCACTTCTGCAGCTTGCAGAGAGCCTACTGTGGGATTTTTCAGCCTCTAATTCCCTTAATAAATCCCCTCTCCTCTATCTATCTATCCCCCTACCTACTATCCTATCAGTTCTGTGTCTCTGGAGAACCCTAATATACTCCCCACCACTGGCTCTTCCTCTGCTCTGCCCTACTACTCCCTCTCCCTGGCACACACTTCAGAACTCCCTTCAATCCCAATACTTCTACATGGCTAACCCCTATTCATTCTATAAGACTCAGAATTTCTTAGAAATGGCCTCTTTCAGGAAATCATCCCAAAGTCTCCTCCCCCCAGTGAGATGCCCTCCTCTGTGCTCCCAAAGCACCCTGGTGTCCCCCCTCTAAGGTTGTCAGCACACCTGCCCCCACCCCTCAGTTTAGACCCCAACCTAGGGCAGGAGTAGCACAATGCTCAACACATTAAATCAGACTGAATAATTCTCACATACTAGTTACCATCAGGCCCAATAAATACATGCAAAGAACATTTTACTGAAATATTTAAAATATGTAGGCCCTACAGACATCAGCATAATATAAACAAAACTAAGGGGACATGTCTATGACCACAGCTAAAAAGCATTTACTCTGCGCATACACACAGCCTTTAAATAAGGAGCTCAGAATGCACGGTGCCATTATGAACTCCCAGGCATTCCACACTTCAAGAGTCCCTTTAGAGCAGGGCGCGGTGGTACACACTTATAATCCCTGTACTTGGGAGGGTGAGACAGGAGGATTGCAAGTTTGCAGGCAGCCTCAGCAACTTAGCAAGGCCCTCAACCAATTTAGCACAACCCTGTTTCAAAATTAAAAAATAAAATAAGGCTGGGAGTGTAGCTCAGAGGTAGAATGCCCCAGGGTTCAATCCCCAGTAACACACACACACATGCGCGCACACGCGTGTGCGCACACACACACACACACACACACACACACACACACACACACACGAGTCCCTTTAGAGGGGGCAATGACCCACCAACGTGGCCATCTGGCCACAGTGGCTCTGGGAAAAAACAGGTACATTAGGAGAGAGCACAGCAAGACCCACCGGGCCCAGGGGTGAAAGAGGAGAGTTCTGACAGCGCTGGTGAGCAATGGGAGGCTTGAAAAAGGAAGGCTCCTCCCCAGGAAGCCTCACAAGTGGGACCAGGAGCCTCTACCTGAGATGACTGGATGGAAACCATGGGCCTCACAGAGTTCACAGTATCAGATTCATGCTGCGGGTCGTAAGTAACAGCACCCGAAGGCAGGGAACTAAGATGAGAGGCAACAGGCGCCAAGAGGAAGAACTGACCACCGCCTAAGGGAGCAGACCTGTGTCACTCAACCTGAAGGAAGGAAAGCGCACGCAGGTATGGGGGAAAGGGAAGAGACCATGAGGGAAAGTTCCGCAGAAAAGTAAGATTCAAAGAATAGATAGGATTTCAAGAGATTCAAGATTGAACGTATCAGCAAAAATGCCTGCTTGTTAACCTGAGCTGGAGTTGGGACTGAGGTAAACTAATGCCCCATTTTCCTTCCACTAGCCTGCATTAGCAACTTACAAACACCTTTCTTAACTTTGCCCAAATCCAGACCCTCGAAAGCCAAAGGCCCACGCTCCCTCAGTAAGAAATCACTCAGTGAGCTGCAAAAGGTTTTCTGCTTGCGTCCTTCCCACCCTCTGCACCACCCAAACCATATTCCCCTCCTTAGGTGACATCACCACCCAACCTGCTGGTTACACCAGGAAGCCAGCATGATCACTGAATGGCTCCTCCCTGCCTCCCTGCACCACTGACCCTCGCGCAGGGGAAGAGGCCACCAAGCCAAGTCCTCCTCCAGGTTCTCACTAAGAAGTCCCTCAAATCTGGCCTCTCCCCAAGCTCACAACCCTTGCTCTACTGCAGCCTCACTGCCTCCCCCATGAACAACCACAACAGCCCCTGCCCACCTGCTGCCAGCTCCACAATCGGTGCATCAACATCACCAGATGTATATCCCTAAAATAAGCTGATCATACTAGCCGGACTAAAAACCTTCTGGATTCCCATATTTTAGGAGATATAACCATGACTCCCCAGACCCTGTGCCATATGATCCAAACCAGCCTTTTCAGTCCCAGCCCTTAAGGCTTTCCTTCCTACATGTAGAGACCTCTGCCCTCATCCCAGCCCACCTCAACTGCCACCGAGGCCTGCACTCTGCCCAGCACAATCCAAGACTGTGTGGGGTGTGTGTGTGTGTGTGTGTGTGAGAGAGAGAGAGAGAGAGAGAGAGAGACTGGGGATTGAACCCAGGGGCATTCTACCTTCAAGCTATACCTCCCACCCCTTTTAATTTTTGTTTGTTTTTTTTTTTTTTTGCAGTACTGGGGATTGAGCCCAGGGGCATTCTATCTCTGAGCTACACCCCCAGCCCTATTTTTTAGTCTTTATTTTGAAACAGGGTCTCACTAAGTTGCGGAGGGCCTCACTAAGTAGCTGAGGCTGGCCGAGAACCGGATCCTCCCAAGTACTGGGATTACAAGCGTGCGCCACCACGCCCAGCTCTTAATTTTTGGTTTTGAAACAGAGTCTTGCTAGGTTGCTGAGAGTCCCACTATGTTGCTGAGGCTGTCCTTGAACCTGCAACCCTCCTATCTCAGCCTCTCAAGTATCGGGATTATAGGCATGTGGCACCATACCTGGCAAATACATCATTTCTTTAAACTCTTTGCTAGCCCCTAACCTAGAGTGGCCAACCATCCCTGTCTGCACCTGCTGTACTAACATAATTCCTGAAAGTACCCGTGAAGTCTCAGAGAACCCTGCTTTGGACCACACCTTACGTGGCCCTCCTACCTAAACCCTACTCAGACCCAAAGACAGAACTAGTTACTTGTGTAACTATCTTTTGCTAGTGTGAGTCTCAAGGACAGTAACTATCTAGTTCTAGTGTGTACAACATCTAAAGACTGCTAGCAGCCAGGAGGGGTGGCGCATACCTATAATCCCAGGACTTGGGAGGCTGAAACATGAGGATCACAGGTTAGAGGCCAGTCTCAGCAATTTAAGGAGGCCCTCAATAACCTAGCAAAACCCTGTTTCAAATTTTTTAAAAATAAACACAAATTTTTAGAAAAAGGGCTGGGGTGAAGCTCAGGGGTACAATGCCCCTGGGTTAAATCTCCAGTACACACACACACACACACACACACACACACACACACACCCAAAGACTCAAAGACTGCTCACATCTGAGTGGTAGCCAATGAACATCAGTTGAACAAAACCAATCCTAAGAAAATTGTGGCAATTTTATCCAAACTTCCTGTAGGCCCGGCAGACACCTATAATCCCATCTTCTCAGGAGACAGGCAGGAGGATTACAAATTCACCCCACCAAAAAAAAAAACTTCGCTTAAACTTCCAAGGGGAAAATTTTCTAGATCAGAATTAGATCTCTTAAATATCTTAGACCAAAAAGCTGGCCACAAAGCCAGAGGCAGTGGCGCATGCCTGTATTCCCAGTTATTTGGGAGGCTGAAGCAGGAGGATTGCTTGAGTCTATGAGTTGGAGGCAAGCTTGGGCATATGGTGAGACCCCATCTCAGAAAAGCAAAAACAGAAAAATCAAGCAGGCCGGGGAAGCATCTGTCACAGAAGCCATTTCTTTTCCTAACTCAGTGTTTCCTAACTTTTCTCATTATCATTCCCCTAAGGAGCCTTTTTAGACTTATTTTGCTAATTACGCCTTCCCATGAAATTTTAATAACATGTGTGACTTTATACATATAAAGAATAAGTAAAGCTTACTCTTTTTACTCAATAATGAGTTCAAAGTGACTAAATAAAATTGTAAAAGCCAGGTGTGGTGGCGCATGCTTATAATCACAGTACTTGGAAGGCTGAGATAGGAGGATCGCAGGTTCAAGGCAAGCCGCAGCAAGTAGTGAGACGCTCATCAACCTAGTAAGACCCTGTTTCAAAATAAAGAATAAAATAGGGCTGGGGGTGTAACTTGGAGGTAGAATGCCTCTGGGTTCGATCCCCAGTACAAAAAAAATTATTAAAGTTCAATTCAAAATTTTAAAGCTATTAGCATTTAACCTTATAACTGTATTTACTGAGTAATTTAACTTAAAATGTATCAAATTATATATTTAAGTTACTGATTTATATAACAATTTAATAATACAAATGTAACCAAACTTTGTTTAAAAAAAATTCAAAACATACTTTCCCAGCAAAAAGAAAAAACAATTTAAAAAGTTATTTCTTAAAAGTTATTTTTAGGGGGTATAGCTCAGTAGCAGAATGCTTGCCTAGCATACAGGAGGCCCTGGGTTCAACCCCCAACACCACAAAATAAATAAATTATTTTTAGTGAACTCAACTTTTGTTTCACATGAGAAAATAATTTTTAGATTACCTAGTTATTTATTCAAGTATTGCCAATATTATCTTTTTCAGCACTTATTGTCAAGTGCTGAAAAAAGAAAGTGTTGAACACTTTAGGAGAATTAAATAATAAAATATAAACTATTCTCATTTAATCCTCAAATCTCAAGTCAGACACAAAAAAACACTGAGGGTCAAATGTAAGTAACACCCACAAAGCAGCCAGGGGCAGCAAACTGAGATATGACTTGGTTAAGCAACCAACAGAATGTGTTCCAGTGATAGCCATCGATGTGCCATAGATCAATTATATTGACCTTGCATACATCCTATATACCTTCCATGAATGTGATGTCAATGTTGCTCAAGTAATTCCCAGGAAAACCTGATGAGAAAAAACGTAATTGTTAAGAAATAAGATTCAGTTGATTGAGGTTTGGAGGGACACAAAGCATACTACCTACGATGCTTGCCCCACCCCCAAGGAACCAATTTTTGCCCCCACTGAGGATACAAGTCCTAACATCAATGCTCCCACACTTATCCTTCTAGCACCTAAAAAATAAAAAACAAGTCATTTTTCTCAGTTTTCCCAAGAAAACATTCAACCCACAGCTACTATGAGAGCTTCTCCACCACTATCATTTCCTTGGGTACTTGGAAAGAAAAAGCATTCCCATATTATTAGCCCTTCTCCCAAAAAAAGGAGCTCCACCTCCACCTCCACCCCCACCCCCATATACCCCCTCACACACACAAACAGACTTTTATTTATTTATTTATTTATTTTTGCGATACCGGGGATTGAACCCAGGGGCGTTCTACCTCCGCGCTACACCCCCGGCCCTATTTTTTATCCTTTATTGAAACTGGGTCTCACAAAGTTGCAGAGGGCCTCACTAAGTAGCTGAGGCTGGCCACGAACCCGCATCCTCTGGTCTCTGCCTCCCAAGTACTGGGATTACAAGCGTGCACCACCACGCCCGGCTACAAATAGACTTTTAGAGCTGGAAGAACACTTAGCGCTCTCCAGCCCCTCCTTCAGATGAGGAAACTAAAAGAGCCCTCAGAGGTTGAGACTTGCTCATCAAGGTCCCTCGCCACAGACCGAGCCTTGTCTGTCTTGCTCAAGGTTTTATCTCCAGGCTGGTACAGGGCTTGGCGCCTAAGGTAATCCGATGTTTGCACATATAAATGACTGCAGGACTATGGAGCAAATTAGTCTCCATAAATGTACACATAAATGAGCGAATGACTATGGGGCAGAGAGAGCTGAGGGCCCAGTTACCTAAGTCATAGCCTAGTACTTTTCCAGCTACACCACTTTGTCCCTTATCCTTCCCAATACCATATTGTGGCCAGAAAGACTGTACTCTTAAGTGCAAGAAAACCTTCCTAGCTGAAATAGGCTATTTTAGTTTACACACCCCAAAAATGGAAGGACAGGGTCTTATTCATTCATGGGTAAGAGTTCTTCAGCCCATTGAATTAGGAATTTTTCACAAATAAGTCAGAAATACCCCGCAATGGCACCCTATTTCTCACTTGCTTAACCTGCCTTGAGCTGTTTTCTATAGTTCTTACACACAGATCGTATCTTCCTACCCAGACTAAGAACCCTAGAGAGTCAAAATCATGTCTTCTCTTTCTAAGGTCCCTACCAAGTTTGTGCACAGAGCAAATACTTGGTAAATTTATACCAAAAGATATGGTACACCATCAGGGACAAAAAATGAATTTGGCAGGAACAAAGAGTTCTGTTTGTACCTTGCTCAGTTCCTAGGACAGACGAGCACAGTACCTAGCATGCTATAAGAGGCCAATACTTAATGAATGAGTGATCTGGCAAAAACTGAGAAGTTACCAAGTAACATCTTCTTTTCTGCATTCATTCATTCAACAAACATTTCTTTACCAAGTGTCTTGTGCCAGGCTGTCTGCTGCTCTGAAACCTAACTTCCCACACACAGTTAGAGCCCTCCCCACCAGCTGGTTTCATCTTGTAGGCAGTGGGGACAGCTAGAGTGACCGAATGTCTCAGTATGCTGGAACAGTTCCAGTTTACACCTATTGTCCTAGTATTCATTATTAATAGCATCCCCTTCACAGTGCTTTCCCTAGTCTGGCCCTAGGCACAGCAAATCTTTTTTGACAAGCAGACCAGGATTCAGAAATTTCGCTCCACATTTACCAGCTACTCCCGAGCTTCTTTCCTCACTTATAATCTGATTAAGCTAAACAGTTATGCCAACAAGCCTGAAATAAGCGATTGAGACCACACTGTAGAGAGCCTTCCATGCCAGGTACATAGATATTTAATGTAATATATACCAGAGAGCCAAAACACTTTGAAGAAGGAAGTGAATGTCCCGACAAAGAGCTGTAAAAGTGTTATTACCTTGATTACAGAGATCTAAGACGGAAAGAATGAAGAAAAGCAGCTGGCTCCAGGTCATACCAAAAAAGACAGCCTCAAGCTATAAATAAAAGTCGCCACAGAGGAAAACAGCAAGAAATATGCTATTTCATCATTTGTCTTCATGCAGAGTTTAAAAGTTTCAACAACATACAGATGCGACTGAGCAAGCTCTAGTTCATTGGTGTGCGGTCTCGGGGCCTTTGCTGCAAGGGACAGAATGTAAGAAAGGTTCCAGGCACCCTGGCTTGCCCCCTTGGCTGCCAGTCGTGTAAAGGAACTGTAGTTCGGTTTTTTGCTCTGTTTTAATTTTAAGGCCCACATTTAAAGCATAGCGTTTATTCGCTGTCAGGAGTTTCCTGGACAGAAATCTTAACCTGCCTCCTGCAGATCATCCACTATTGCATCATTTGAAACCAAAGCCTTCTCAGGCTGCGACTTGTAAAATTCAAGTCAGGTAAAATGGCAGAAGCACGAGCCTCAGCCTCAACTTCAAGCGCAAGAGAGCGCTTTCTCCAGAGCTGCCAAGTGCTCAAGGGAACCCGCAGTAAATCAACAGGTCCGCCGAGTGCTCAGACCCAGGCGCGCCGCGACCGGAGGAAGCGGCTAATTACAGAGTTGAGACCACCGGAGGCCGCAGTGGGTTCGCAAAGGTCCTTCACTCAGTCAAGGACCGACACCGAGCACCTGCTTGGGGACGTGACCCGCACCGGGAAGAGGCGGGAAGCACCCTGCTTGCGCTGCAGCTCACGCCTGCAGCCCCTCAGCCCCGCGGCAGCCCCGGCCGCTCGGGCACACACCCTCGGCTCCCTCGGCCTCCGGCTGACCCCTCTCTCCATCGGTCTTTCGGTTCTGTCACCAGGAAACTTCCATGGAAGGAGAGATTCCCAAGTCCAGAGCGATTGCATAAAACCCCAGAGGGCCCGTGTCGGGGCTCCAAGGTCCGACTTGTCGAGCCAGGAGTCCCTGGGGAGGCTCTGACCAGCTCAGGACGGGGGTCCTCGGCTCCCGCGCGCTCGCACACACCTGCCCGCCGGCCAGACGCGGGGTCCAGCGTCCCCTGGACCCCGTGGCGCCCGTACAACGCAAGGGCCCTCCTGCCCCCCTAAGGGGCACACCTGCCGAGTCCAGATTTTCCCACGGAAGCCCCTGCCCCTTCCCCAGGGCTGGAGCCCGCCTGTCCCGCACCCAGGACCTTGGGGACCCAGACGGCCGGCCCGGGACCCAGGACAAGGGGGCGGGACCTCGGCGGTGCCGGCGGGCTCACCCATCCGCACCCGGCCGGGGCCGGGTTCCAGCGGCAGTGCCCGCGTTCCCCAACGCTACTACCTCGTCCGCTTCCAGCTCCACTCGGCTGCCTAGAAGCGCCATGTTCCCCCTTCGGCTGCCGCCGCCCAAAAATCAGCAGGGCACTTCAAGTCGACTCTGTTTCTCCACTCGGGGCTGGGCCCAGGGAGGAAGGGGGCGGCCTCGAGCGGCCGGGCGAGCATTTTCCCCGCCCCCGGCGCCCGCGGCTCTTGGCGCACCCGGGTTCCGAGCCGCGCCAGGCGCCGCCCCCGACACCGCCCCCGACACCGCCCCCGAGCTCCGCCCCCCGAGCTGCAGC
>PVJS01030918.1:0-23773 GCA_004027185.1 Glis glis | reverse complement strand
CGGGGGGGGGGGGTCCTCATCACCTTACTGGGAATTCTGAAGATGTGAGGTGAGGGCAGCTGTTTTTGGAAACTTTAGAGAAGCCTCCCAGGCAAATGCTGATCCTTATCTGCAAGAGCCCTGCGATTGGCTTTCCAACCCTCGTGGCTCAGAAAAATGAAAGGAGGTATTTTGTCCAAGGCCACATAACTCATCAAACTTAACTTGGGCCTCACTCCAACCTCTGAACTCTGATATGGCAAGACAAAGACAATAGCAGGCAGAGTCTTCGTGGCCATGGCTCCGCTAGTGTGCAAATCCGAGAGTTAGGGCTTGTGGTCAGTGGGGAGCCATAGAGGGGTTGTGAGTTTAGTGTCATGATCAGACCTGCTGTAGAAGGATCTCTGTGAACCAGTATGGAAGAGGGATGAGGGTGAGGCTGGAAGCAGGAAAGCAAATGATCTGGTGTCCAGGAAGCCGGGCTTGGTCTTCTCTGGGACTTGAGTGGCTGGGTCTGTCTCTGCCTGGGAGACTTGATTTGGATTTGGACAAATAGAGGCTCTATGCATCAGTCCTTCTGCTGACTGCTGCAGTCCTACCCGGGCTCTGAGCCGCAGCGGGGTGCAGGCTCAGGTGGAGTTGTTCACATCCCACACCTCTGAGACTAAGAGCAGACAGTATTTATGGGACAGCTGGTGGGTCCTGGCATTGGAGGGACAGCCTAGAGCCTAGGGTAGCTCACCCTTAGTTCTGTCTGTGCCAACCTGCCCTGTAGAGAATCCAGGAGTCCTGTCAAAGTGGCACCAAGTGGCTGGTGGAAACACAGGTGAAGCACAGGAGGAGGAAGAGAGTGGCGCAGAAGGGCAGCAGCTCCCCATCTCCCCACCTGAACCAGAAGAGCACCCGGCTGTCTGGGGCCAACTCAGGCCTCCGGGCGAGGGAGTGTCCCAGCCTCTGTGTCCACCCACGGCGGCGGTTGAGGAGGGAGGCTGCCTTCCAGAGCCCCTACTCCTCGACAGAGCCCCTCTGCTCTCCCAGGCAAGTGGGTAGTGCTTCTCCCCAGGCGGGCGGCCTCTGAGCCCAGGAACAATTTCTCTCCCCTGACCCTCCCTCTGTACACTACCTGGGCCCCAGGGGCTCCTGAGCGCCTCCCCGGCTCCCTGGAGCCCACGCACCCTGAGCACATCTGTGTGCTGGCCCAGCTCTGCTCCCAGAGTCAGTGGGGGACCTGAGAGAATACTTCAAGGCCTTGATCCCCTATCTGTAAAAGGGAGGGAGAACTTAGCTCTGACGGGGTCCTGCTCACCCAAGCCTCCCAGTGAAGCCCTTTGGGGCTCAGGTGCAAGTGGGGGAAAGGGCAGGGCTCGCTTGCCTGCAGAACCTCTAGCCAATGGCCTCGACCTCATGGGCCTTAATGTCACCCAGAGTGAGGATCTATGCTGAGGGGTTCCAAGTCCACCAGGGTTAGCTGGGTCTGTACACCACAACCCAGTGTGGGGTTGGCAGGGCCCCTGCCTCAGGTCTGCAGCTAGTCCCTGGTGTGGCTTTCTCTTGTGGTCAGTGAGTCTGACAGTGACCTAGAGCCTGTGGGAGCAGGAATTCAGCATCTCCAGAAGCTGTCCCAAAAGCTGGACAGAGCCATCGTGGCTGAAGAGAGGTGAGTTGGCATCCCATGCTTCAAAGTAAAATGGCTAGGAGGGCCCCTTGAGCCAGCCCATCTTCACAGGCAGGCTGGTTCTGGCTCTGACCTGCTGTGTAATCCTGGCCAGTCCCTGCCCCTCTCTGGGCCTTGGTCTCCTCATTACAAACATGAGAAGGGATGAAAGACCTGGATTGGGGTGATGGTAAAGGATGCACCCCAGATGTCCAACAAGCCTTGGGCTCTCCCACCTTTGCCCATCACCCAGATCCTCACGTGCGGCTGGGTACTTGATTCCTGAAAGATCTACCCTTCCTCCAGTACTCTCCATGACTCCTTTATGCCAGGCCTACCCATGGATTGGGAAAAGTGTTCCCCGTCTGTCTGCTCAGGACCTCATTCTAGGGGGGCGGAGCCTTGTTTCTGAATCTGCCTTAACTTGGGGCAGTTTCCCTGTTTGTATAGTGGCCACAACAGATCTTGGGCAGCTCCCCCCACACACACCCCGCTCTGACTATATGTCAAGTGGCCTTGTCCCCACCATGTTTTCAAGTCCTGGTCTTGTCTAGTCTAGACTGTGGGAGGAGGGGAGGCTCACAGCCTGCAGCACCCAGCAACACCAATCCCTTCCCTTCTCCAGCCCTAGCTGCGACATGACCATCTCCCTTATCCGTGACTGAGGACCGCACCCTCCAGGTAATGCCTTCCTCCCAAGCATCTTCCTCCTCCTTGTGCATGAGCGCGTGGGTGTGTTTGCAGGCATAGGAAAGAACCAGGTCTTTTTTGGAAGACCCCACTGAGGATGGGCACCGCAGAGTAGGTTTTCCTATGGAGCCAAAGCTGCTAACCTCCCTGATGCCATCAGTCCCTGAGCATGCTAGTACCTAGAGCTACCTTCCAGCCCCCCATTTGGGGGAGTTAAGCTATGGTGTCCCCCCTTCCCCTGCCTTGAGCACAGCAAGGGTCACAAAGGGAGCTCTCTGTCTTACAGGAAACAAACCCTGCCTGGCCACCAAGCCCTCACACCCAGCATGCCTGTGCCGCCCCATGGGCTTCCTGGAAGAAGAACCCAGAACCATGGGCAGCCCTAGGCTGCCACTAACAAGGACCTAACTAACAAGGGCCCAGAGCTCTCCTGCCTCAGCCACATCTGGGCCCATCAGTGACCGCCTGCCACAGCCTGAGTGACTTGGGAAGACCTTGGAGAGGTGCAGGGATTTGTTCGTCTCCCCCCGGGACTCTGGGGCTTAAGAACTCATCCCCCACTCCAGCCTTGTGGTGGCCTCATCCACAATAGGAAGGTACCAGAAGATGCTGGAGAGCTCTCAGCCGTGTACCCAGGAGCAGGGTCTTTGTGGAGTCATCATGGCTTCACCCCTGTATTTCCAACACAAATTCTTGGAGGTACAGTTCCATTCCTGCTTCCCCCACCCGGGCCCCTGTGGAAAGGAGAGGAGGTATCTCCTGGCTGGACCACTCTGGGCTCATGGGTGCCTATCTAAAAGCTCAGCAGGGAGTGCTGAGAGGGCGTGCAGGGAGGGGAGCACATTCAAAAACAGCTTCTGCCCTTTGTAAATTATTTAAGAAATCTGCTTTGTCATTTTATTAGAAAGAAACCAGTGTGTCAGTTTCCCAGATCAAACTGACTTTTCACAATAAAGCCTCTCTTTCTGCATTTGACATTTGATCCTTTCCCCATCTCCCCACCACCACCACCACCAAAACCCCACCACAACACTGCTCTGGGTCATAACTTTGGGGGTCAGCTATGTCCCGCTTGTCCTCTCTGCTCCTAGACTGCCTACCCACCCTGAGCCCCAGTTCAGAAAAAAACAGGAACAAAAGGAAAGCTTTGTCAACTGAGCCCAGAGCACAGCACACGTTAAAGGCAAATAAGTTCTTTATTTAAGTGACAACATTTGAGAGTTAAAAACCAGCTCACAGCAAAATCAAGACCAATTGTAAAAATCTTTTAGCTCCATAATGCTGTTTTTTTCTTTTTAGAAATCTGGTATTTTACATTTTCTTTTCTAACGGATTTTGTACAAGGCAGCCATAAGTTAGGGAAGAGAATAAACCTTTTCCACCACAGAACCACCCAGCACGGTACTACTGAAAGTTACACACGGAGAAACAGTCAGACTGGCTGCCACCACAAAGTAAACAAATAGAAAGGACAGGGTGGGGGTCCCCGTGCACAAGTGCCTTCCTCTGGCCTTCCCCTCCTTGGTGTCACCTGCCTCTCCTGTGTCCCAAAGAGGGTGGAGTCCGACTGATTTTTACTCCCAATTTTCCTGTCAGTTCCTCAGCAAGGAGAGCAGAACCCAGGGACACCTCTCTGCTTGGATTTATCCCTAATTCAGGGATGTTTAAGAAAGTTCCCCCAGAAGGAAAGGAAGGAGGGTTTGTTTGTTTGTTTGTTTGTTTGTTTGTTTGTTTGTTTTGGGGCTGAGCCAAAGAGAATAGGTTTCCAGAGCACTTGGTGCCCAAACACCCGGGGGTTCAGCTGGAAAGTTGGTTAAGGCGGGGTCGACTGCGAGGCTCCTCCCGGGTCGGGCTGCACCTGAGCTGGCTGGGGATGTACAGATGCAAAAGTAGCGCCAACTCTGGACCACGTCCACCTGCCTTGGGTGGAATCCGGCTCTCCTTTAAAGACTGGTGCCATGTTCTGTTTGCAGGACACTTCTGGGGCACAGGTATGGGCTCCAAAGTGTTAAAGTACAGTTTAAAAGCCATGAGATCCAGCCTCCCTTCTTTCAGAGAGCCACCCCCAGTAATCCTGGGGATCCTGGGGTTGAGACACATTTGCTATAACCAGCACCCAGGCGGGAAGGCTGTTCATCTAAATCCATGAAAGGGTTCTACTTTTTTTTTTTAATATTTTGTGGTGATGTATGGAGGAGTCGAGGTCTTTGGGAAAAATTAAAAACCATGAGGCTGGAAGAGCAGGCCCTGGCAAAGAATGCACCCTGAACCCCCAAACAGGGCAAGTAATAGAGGAAGGCAGCAGGCACGCCCTTGGCCAGGATAGCCACCCCAGGAGGAAGAACAAACATGCCACGCGAGAAACGGGAGCTTTGGTCAGGCAGGAAGATCTGTTTTCCAGCTGCTGGAGAGCAGGCACACCAGGAGCTAGAAGAATTCTCTAGAAAACAGCTGGATTGGGGGTCACAGAACTACTGAAGGAGAGGCAGCAGAACCCCCTCTGGGGAACAACGGGACTCAGTTCTTTTTTTTGTCTCCGACTTAAACTGGACAGACAAAATCGGACACACCACTAGAATAAAAAGTGCATTTGGCATAACTGCCGTGAAAGCCATAATGAAACACAGAGTGTCTCATCACTAAACAGAACAGCAAGTACACACACTCACGCACACCAACTACAGCTCCGACAGTGCTGTGTTCACAATGTCTCCCTGTACACCCTCAGCACGTCACGTGGGAGACGTCAAAGGCCCAATCCAGGGCTCCAGCAAAGGAAGGGATGGTGGCCTTCCTGCTGGGTTCTATGTCTCAGTTCTGACCTCCAGAGTCACAGAACCCTGGTCACTGACCCCAAACTCTCTGGGGATCCCAGCTCACAAGGTGTGTGTGTTCTCATCACCCCCCCCCCACACACACACACACACTAGCCTGGGGTTCTCAGAAAGGGAAGAGGAAACCTAAGTGGGGAAAAGTATCTTATGCTAGTTATTTAAGCATTTGAAAGTAATACCTCAGTGGCTTCCACAAAAAGAAGATAGTGTGTCAGAGTATCAGCTTAAGTGTGCCCAAGTTTGAAAGAAAGGGTGGAAAGGATTAGGACTGAGGTGGCTATGCCAGAGGATCTGGTGCCAATAGAGAGCCAAAAACAATGACATGTTGGGGTGGGGAGGACATGTGTGAACCACCAAGAGTCAGGACCAGACTTGCCAGCAGCACTGGGCCTGGATGCAGGATGCAGGGCTGACAGTGCAGAGAGCTGGCAAATGGGTTGAGCAAAGGTGGAAGGAGCTGGCAGGCTGGAGGAGACATTTCTATTAGAGAACGCTGGGGTCGGGGCTGGGAGCCCAGACTCCCCCGCCCTCCAGCCCCAGCAGGGGGCCTAGGGTTTGCCAGGTGATTCATGATGGTGGTACCAGCCACCCCCACCAGCAGCTGCTGTGGGCTACATGGGAGCCGCAAGAGGTAGACACTGAGCAGAAGCAACACTAGTGGACGCAGGTGCCTGCTGTGTATACAGATGTCTGGGCCCTGGGGCAGCCCCGGCAGGCGTAAGCCTAGGCCAGGGAGGAGGGAAAGGTGCAGGAGACCTATGCCCAGGCCGGTGGGGGGGGGGGGGGGGGGGGGCTCAGCAGCAGGAGGACCTGGGCAGGCTTTGAGGAGCCCCAGGAGAGCCAAGCCCTGCCACCATGAGACTACCCAGGAAATCACAGGCTCAAACCAAGCTGAATGGCAGCGAGAAGGGAAGAGAACACAACAGTTTGAGCCAAAATTCCACCAACCCCCAGAACCCTGGGGGCTCAGCTCTATGCTACACTTCCAGAAACCAAAAGAGAAAAATCGGTCTGAGCAGAGCTGGAGGAGCCACCTCAGTACCCTTTGTTGGGGGTGGAGGGACTCTTTCTGTCCCTGGGACACCCAATTTGGGCATCAGTGCAAGGACCGGCTGTGGCTCTCCACGGAGCAGGGGCTTCCTCTGAGATGCTGGGGAAAGGGCCCCTCCCTCCAACCCCTCAGAAACCCACTTCCAGGCCCTGTGAAAGGTGTGGATCACTGGGCACTCAGAAGCCTCAGGGGGCAAGTACAGAATGATCTGGGGGTCAAAAACTCACACCCATCTCAGTTGGGGGGACCCCTCCAATTACAGAAGGAAGGCAGGGCCCAGAGAAGGTTAGCATGGGGCTCAAGGGCACACAGCCAGCCCGGCTGGGCCAGAGCCCAAGGCTGCAGCCTTACAGGGGAGGGCACAAGGTAGGGCTCCGAGAAGAGGAATGTCCTCAAGGTTCACGGGAGAATGGTGAGGATACTGAGGACAAGGAGTGAGGGCGACAAAGGACAGCTGCAGGAGGACAGACCGTCAGCACCAGACCGCGCCCCCAGGGCTGTGGACAGACACCACATAAGTGAGGAGGTGCCCAGGGGACGTCCTCTCACTCCCGGAAAGTGACCACTTTGCCATAAGAGAGCCAGCCCCAGAATGGTGACCCGGGATGTCACAGGGAGGGCGGGCACAAATGCCACTCACTCCTCCACAAGAAGCTGTACCAGCAGGCGGCTGATCCCAGGCCTGGGGGCTTCTCCCGTTCGCGCAGGCCAAGCATGGCCGCTGGAGACGCGGAAAGATGGTCGACTTTGCCCAAACACCCAGCTCGGCGACACAAACACCAACCCTGACTCGGGCTTGCCGGCACGGGTGTGGGGAGGCAGCAGCGGCTGCACCGAGACCCCCGGATTTCACCCCGTCGCGGCCCAAGGAGCCCCCCGGGGCCAGGCAGGGTCCCTCCCCGCTCTGGTCGGATACTGCTGGACAGACACGGGAGGGAAGAAGCAGGAAAACGCCTGTGTCGGGAGAAGGCAGCCTCCCGTCCCTGCAGGCAGCCTGGCTGCCCCCCTGTTCTGAGCACCCACTGCCCCTCAGGGCACCGACTCAAACTTGGGGGGCCCGCGCGCCCAGCTGAGCGCGGGCAGCTGCCGCTCGTGGTCCTTGTCGGACTCGGGCTGGCTCTGGGCCCGCTCGGGCTTGGGATTGGCGGCCGGCGGGTCGGGCTGCTGCACCGACATCGTCCTGCGCAAGTGGTTGCGCTTGCGCAGGAACTCGGGCTGCGCGTGGAGCCCGAAGCTGCCCTTGCGCAGGATCATGCGAGAGTTGTTCTTCTTGGGACGCGAGCGGTGGCTGGCCTCCAGCGCTGCCAGGTGTGCGGCATAGCCTTCGCTCAGGAACTGCGGGTGGGGGAAGGGGGTGGGCGGCAGGTCAGGCAGGTGGGAGAGCAGGCCCCTGCTCCTGTCCCCCAACACCACCATCCCCCTGGGGCACACTACTAGGGAATCTCCAACTTCTCCGTGGACCCCCAGGAAGTGGAAGTGGTGGACTCATTACTGTTACTCCAGGGTCCCCTGTCTGAATTTTTTTTTCCCAGTGCTGGGGATCAAACCCAGGACCTCATGCATGCTAGACAAGTGTTCTACCACTGAGCTACATCCCTAATTCCTCCTCTGGATTCTTAAAGGGACTGAAGCACCCATCTTTGTCACCCTCACTAAAATCCCAAAATAAAAGTCCCACTCATTTTATCTAGCTCTACCCCATGTAACTGTCATCTTTCTGGATTTCACAGCTACCCTTCTTGCCGGTCCTCCCCGGTGCATCCTCAGAACCTTACTACTCAAAGTATGGTCCACAGGGCAGCCGCATTGGCATCACCTGAGCCCTCCTCAGGCCCCATCCTAGGCCTACTGAAGCAGAATCCACAAGCGAATGAAATCTCCAGGTGATACGCATGCAGATTTAGAGTCTGAGGAGCCAGGTTCTAAAGCTCCCCGCTCTGCGGTCCCACCATCTTCTGACCATCCACCTCTGGTCACTCTCAGGCTCCTCACACTGGATGTGCCCCAAAGGAACCATCCCTTCCCTCCAACCTGCTACTCCTCCCACCTGATTCAGGCAGAAACCAGGGCACCATCTTGGCTTTCCTTTTCTTCCATCCTATATATCTAATCCATTCATTACCAAATCCAGTCCATCCCCTACCTCAGACCCTCCAGCCTCTTCAACTCCCCCTGCACTTGCTTTCCTCCAACTCGCCATGCATGTGCAGCCTGAGGGACCTTTCTGGATCACAAACCGGATCATGCCACTCCCCACCCCTCACTCTGAGGGCTTAAGGACAGAGTCCACACTGAGTGAGACACACAGGCCACCTCCTCGGTCCCCTCCCTGCCTACACGGTGCTGAGTCACTGCAGTTCCCAGAATATACATGCTCTCTGTCACCTCCTGACCTTGGCTTTTGCTGCTGCAGTGGCCACAGATGAATGCTACTCCCAACCTCAGGCCCTTCCTGGACAATTCCTTCAAACTCTGAAAGCTGATCTAGCCCTGGAGTCTAGGCTAGCTGCTCCTCTCCAGATTCTCTGTGCTCCCTGTCATACATCATGGGACTGGACACACTATACCTGCCATTATCTGCAGGTTTTCCCATCTGCCCCACTAGACTGGATTCCTTTGGGGATTCTCTCCTGCATCCAACACAAAGCCTGGCCCAAGGCAGGTGCCCAATAGCATTTGTTGAATGAATGAATGAATGAATGAATGAGCAAATGATTGAATGAACAAATGAGTTCCCTACTTCCCCCTCCAGCCCTTTCCCTGGCCCCCAGTCCCTCAGTCCCCAGCCTGGCCTCCACCCACCTGGCACTGGGTTTGGTACTTCTTGGTGGGCCGGCCCACAATGAAGATCTGGGAGGCTGGCAGGCCCAGCACGCTGTAGACAGAGATGTCCTTCGTGGAGCCATAGGCAGCACTGATTTTGATGAAGCACTGAAACACAGGGCAGCTCATGGAGGAAGAAGAAGCCCCAGTCAACCTTCCTGGGAAGGCTTCCTAGACCAACACCAGGGAGCCCCTGCTTGGGGACACTTTAACTTCACTCAGACTCCAAGCCATGGTGCACCTTGTGTCAGGAACCAACCTCCAGCATGGCCGCCCCTCCCTACCTCCACCCCATACCCCAGACCTGAAACAGGGCTCTACCCAGTAATGACCACCCTATGTACTGACCCCATCTCAGGCCGCACTATATGTAGGTTAGGTAACAACAGGGCCCTGGCTCCTTATGGATAAGGACACTTAGTTCCAGGTTTATGCATCCCAGGGCCAGGATGGAGGCCAGCTCTAGGCTCACCGTGTGTCAGTTTAGAGAACAGCTCGAGGTCCTTCTTACCCCAGGGCCACTCTGAGACCCTCACCCTGCCCTCCCACCCTTCACGGGATGAAGCCGCCTCCTCCTCTGAGGTGCTTGCCATCCACCTGCCTGCACTGTGTGCCTTCCCATCAATGCCATTTTCTTTCCTCCCAAGTTCACTGGAGACTTGGTCTTTGGTCATCATCACTGGGGTGACTTACTGTCCACGCAGATAGCCTGCCGCCTGCCATCTCTGCCTCTCGGCTTCTCACCTTCCTTAACATCTGCCCATTGCTTCTGGGTCTGAGCCCAGAGCCACGCCCCTCTGAGCCCCGCACTCCTACATTCCCATCCTGACCACTGCGTCCTGCCCTCTGCATCTCTCACATCATCCCCTCCCTGACACCTGGAGCCTCTCTCGCCACCCCGGCTGCTCTTCAGCCTCATCCACACCTGCATTTTCTGCACCTGCATCCTCTGGCCTCTACCTTGAATTCTCTTGCCCCTTCATCCTCTTCCTACACTCACCTGGCCAAACCTCAGCCCTGGAATCTTTCCACCATCCACTTTCTCCGTTTCTATATGCTGACTGCTAAGAGTTGCTAGAGAAACTCACAGAACCACGCGGCTCGCACCCTACTCCGGCCTGCAGGCGACTTTGCCTTTGATGCTAAATGGAAGAGAAGGCTTCCTCAGCCCGCTACCCCTGGCCTCATTGGTTGTTTTTTCCCAAATGACCTGGCTCAGGGGCCATCCCTTCCCTTCCCACCTTCTCATACACCTCAGCTCACTCCTACAACTTCAACCCTCAGTGCAGGGGACTCTGCCCCCCACCTTCATGGCCCCTCCAGGTTGAGGCCTGCCTTCCCCACTCCTCGCCCTGCTACTCCTGCCCCCTTGGCCCTCGGAGGTGCCCCTTCCTCACTGAGGTCATCCCCTGGTCAGTCTTTATCTGGTGGACAGTTCTCACTGTCCCACGGCTTTTTGTAAGAAGGGGGCTGTCTGCTTAAGACCGTCCCTTTCCTGACACGTGGAGCCTCTTGCTCCTGGCCCTCCTTGCCCTCTAACTCTCTGCCTGGGTCCTCAGCTGCTCCTTGCCCTGCTCTCCAAGGTCCAGGGCAGTTTCCCTGAGCTACCTTTTCGCCAAGAGATCCCTCCCCTCCTGCGGCTTCCCTGGCCTGCCTCACACCTAGGGCTGTGGTCTCCACCCGCACCCCAGACCTCTGCCCCAAGCTACAGGCAAAGACTGTCATGGCCTGTGGCCCCTGGCCGTGTCAGCCTCTAGGTGTCCACAACTAAGCTCGTCTTCCTTCAGCCCTGGTCCTCCTCCTGTGTGCCCTCTCATTTCATTCACTCATTCATTCATGTATTCATTCTACTAGCATTTATTGAGTGCCTACTGTGTGCCATCATTACCCCAAGTCCTGGAGATATATCAGTGAACAGCACAGACACGGACTCCACCTCCATGGAGACCATGGTCAGGTGAGTAGCACCTGGATCCCTCCTGGTCACCCAATGGGACATCTGCGAGCTCCTTACCCCCTACACCCAACCATGTGCAAGTCCTGACGACGCCACCTCCTGAGTCTCATGCCAGCGCATGCCTTCTCCTGGATTCAGATCTTCCTGTCTTTTGCTTGTGCTACAGCTTCCTAACCAGCCTCCCTGCCTCTCCTCTCTCCTGCCAATCTGTTCTCCACACAAGCACCAGAGAGATCTTTCTACAACTCAAGTTAGACGCTGCCACTCTCCTGCTTCAAAGTCTTACATGGTTCCCACTGCCCTCAGCATAGGTTCCATGAAACCATGGCCTGGTTTCCTTCCTTCCTTCCTGTCTTTCTTTCTTCCTGTCTTTCTTTTCTTTTCTTTTCTTTTCTTTTTCCTAGTACTAGGGATTAAATCCGAGGGCATTCTACCTCTGTGCTACACCTCCAACCCTTTTTATTTTATTTATTTGTTTATTTATTTATTTATTTATTTATTGTGATACTGGGGATTGAACCCAGGGCGTTCTACCTCCGAGCTACACCCCCAGCCCTATTTTTTATTCTTTATTTTGAAACAGGGTCTCGCTAAGTTGCAGAGGGCCTCACTAAGTAGCTGAGGCTGGCCGCGAACCAGGATCTTCCTGTCTCCCAAGTACTGGGATTACAAGCATGCGCCACCACGCCTGGCTTATTATTTTTTATTTTGAAACAGGGTCTTGCTAAGTTGCTGAGGGTTTCACTAAGTTGCTTAAGGTGACCTCAAACCTGCAATCCTCCTATCTCAGCCTCCCAAGTACAGGGATTACAGGTATTACACCATGCCTGGCTTCCAAGCTTTTTAAGGCCTGCCACGCCTGGGCCTTTAGTGACATTTGGGGCCTCAGCTCCCACCTGTCCTGGGTCTGACCTTACCTACACATACCCCATCCTGAGTGCCTGCAGCTCTGAGAATGTGCCAGGATCTTTCTTGCCTCTGTGTCTCTGCACATCGTAAAAGTTATTAAAACCAAAATGGGGTCATTTGTGTCAACCCTAACAAAAAAATAATGAAGCCAGGGCTGGGGGTATGAAGGAAGGGTGCTTACTCATGATTGCCTGATAGTAACTATCACAAAAGACTCTGATAGAAACACCTTACATAAAAGGCCACAACAATCTTACAAAAAAAGTACCCCCTCAAGGACATCTGCTCAGCAACTATCCATGCAGCCTCAGGCCGCCGTCACCCTGGTTATTAATCATTAAGGCCGAAGATTGAAGTTCTGTGTCCTCTGTCTGCCAATAGTGCCTTTTTCCAACCACACACCAATAATTGTCAGTTTACACGTCCTTCTTCCTCTAGATCAGGGATTGGCAGGCTTTTACTGCGAAAGGCCAGACAGTAAATATTTGTGACTTTGCACTCTGTCGCAATTACTTGACTCTTCTATTGCAGGGAGGAAGCAGCCACAGACAAATGAGCTTGGCTGTGTTCCAATAAAACTTTATTTATGGACACTGAAATCTGAATTCGCCTAATTCTGCCCTAGATCTGTGATCCTCAACATTTTTCTGTGCGTCACAATCCCCTGGAGGGCTTATGAAAAGGTCGCTAAGCCTCCTCCCCCCCCAGGGTTTGTGATTCCTTAGGTCTGAGCCAGAGACTCTGCATTCCCCTGCCCCCCTGCTGCCAAAGGTGCAGGTCCCAGACCCACACTGTGAAAAGCACAGCTCTGGAGAGCGGATCCTGGTTCGGTGTGCTTCTGTGCAACCCCAACACCAGGCGCAGAGTAAAGAACACAGTAGGCACTTAAATGTCTATTGAATGAATATCCAGATGTAGGGATAAGCGTTTAGGCTGTAGAGTCTGGAAATGGTAAAGAATGGACATCTGTCAATGAAGGTAACACCTACCTCCCTGGGCTGTTAAGAGCACCTATGAGACCCGCGTGAATGTGCTTTGCCAACACCCACCGAGGGGAGGAGTGCGGAGGAGAGCTGTGATCTAGCCCCGCCCCCTGACCAATGAGGGCCCGCCGAAGACGCCCCGCCCCCGGGCCGGCACTCACCTCCTGCATGAGATTGCGGAGGAAGATGGCCTTCTGCCGCAGTGGGTCGTGCACCAACCCGTCCGAGAAGAAGATCATGCCCTGTGGGAAGTTGTGCTGGGACAGCCACGACACCACCCGCTGCTTCTGCATGTCCGGACGCCCCGTGATGTAAAGGATCATGTAACCCAGGTCCTGCCAGTGCCTGGAGAGATGACATTGTAGGGTCCAGCCCAGCCCTGTGCAGGCCACCCGCTGCCCAGAGGTCTGCCCGCCTGCTGCGGCCCTCCGGAGAAGCCAGGGGCGTTCTGAGGAGCTCCAGTGAGAACAAGGGGGATACCCCAAATCCACACTCTGGGTTGGGCCGGCGAGTCCTGGCCATCTCCTCTGGATGGCCTACATGCCCACCAGATTAATCTCTCCACTCCAGCCCCCTCTGCTCAAGTCCTCTCGGATGCCAGGGAGCCACCACCTTTGATTCCTTCCCTCCCTCCTCCTCCAGTAGCAAGCCTTGCAGATGCTACCAGGCCAGGATCTTTAGCCCCATTCTGATCCCTTCGTAGCTCAGGCCCCATCTCTCCCGGGCCACTACAAAAGCTCCCTGGTGGCCTCTCCCTCCAGTTCCCATTCAACCCCTGCAATCCTGGACAGGCTACTTACACACACCACACCCAGGGCTTCAGTTTTCCCATTGTAACATGAGGGTAATAATAGTAACTACCCCACAGGGTTATCCCAAGGATGAAAGGAATTAATCCCAACACACCCGGCATGGTGTGCTGGGATACAGTTGGCTTTTTTATTATCCTTGGTGCTGTTTCCTTGGTGATTTCCATAAATTACAAACCCAACCCCATTACTCCTTTGCCTAAAAGCACACATGCCCTGCGATAAGGTTGCCAGACCTCTCTGTGCGCTGTGGCCACCTCCATGTTCCGCTCTTGCCTGGCGGATCTCCACGGCCACAGGGGCTGCTCTGCTGTGGTGACAAGTCTTAGGCTCTTGGCTGCAGACCCCTCCCCTGGACAGCCTTTGCTCACATCTCGCATCTTCCTTCCAAGGCCCCTTCCTCCAGGAAGTTTTCCCTGCTTCCCAAGTGGAACTGGCCTCTTATCCCAGTGCTCTCACAGCTCCATGACAATGCGCTCTCCACCACTTTTACAAGATACCACACGAGCCCAGGACTCTTTGGGGGCTTTGATGGCACCAGCCACCAACCAGCTACCATCCATTGGGGGTTTCTAAAGCTGGATCTGAGAGATCTGGGAAGGGTTTATAAAAATGCACAGACCCGGCCAGGCATGGTGGCACACGCCTGTAATCCCAGTGCTTGAGAGGCTGAGGCAGGAGGATCGCAGGTTCGAGGACAGCCTCAGCAATGTAGCAAGACTCTCAGCAACCTAGCAATACCCCATTTCAAAACAAAAAATAAAAAGGGCTGGGAGTATATCTCAGAGGTAGAATGACAGGCCAGGCGTGGTGGCGCACACTTGTAATCCCAGTACTTGGGAGGCTGAGACCGGAGGATCCAGGTTCGCGGCCAGCCTCAGCTACTTAGTGAGGCCTCCACAACTCTGTGAGACCCGGTTTCAAAATAAAGTACAAAAAATTGGGCCAGGGGTGTAGCTCGGAGGTAAAATACCCCTGGGTTCAATCCCTGGTACCGCAAAAAAAAAAAAAGGTAGAATGACCCTGGGTTCAATCCCCAGTACAAAAAAAATAAAATAAAATAAAAAATGCAGAGGCCTGAGCACCACCCACAGGGATTCTGGGGAGTTCTGTGTGTGCCCAGGGGTCTGCACTAATAAAAAGCTGCTTCTGGTGACTAGCGAGGCGTGGGGAGTGCCACAGTGGAGTCCCAGAGAGAAAGGACCACAGCCTCCTCCACCCCGCTGACTCGGGAGCAGGTGGGCTCGTCGTCATGGGAATAAAGGAGGCAGCCCTACAAACAGGAGGCTGTTCCCACAGAGCTTGTGGGCAGCGCCAGGTCAGCAGTCCCTAGGGAGACCGCACACCAGGCCAGGCTTCTGTCCCCAGAGCGATCACTGTTACTGTAGTGAGGGAAGGCATGCCTGCCCCAACACCCATGAACTCCCAGTGCCTTGCATCTGTCTATTCTTGGGGGACTGATTCCTTGGAGTCCTGGGTTACAGTTTCTTATTCCCATGACTTGTTTTCCCCATTGGACTCAGTTTTATCCAGTTAGCAGCCCTCTCTACATTGGTAGAGTCTGGCCTGGTGTGGTGGGGGATGAATGGAGGGAGAAGGAAGGGACAAATGAATGAGCTCAGGTCTGCAAAGGACCCAAGGACCCTCAGTAAATTACGATTGGAGGTGAAGCCAGGACTCTTCAGCTCCCAGCCTCAGAAACCCATAGGATTCCTGGAGAAAACCAGGAAAGACAATGTACTTCCCCCAGGGCTGGCATTTCCCTCTCTGGAGGTGGCACTCACCGGACAACATCCACCGCGCCTGGCCGGACCTTAGGGTCACTCCCCATGATAGACACACTGGCGGCAAAGGACCCATCGATGCTGAACACGACGCACTCCATGCCCCGGGGCAGCACAGTGAGGTAGCTCATCGCACAGGTCTGGTCACCCCTGAAAGGTACCAGCTGGTGGTCAGCCTGCAGCTGGAATCAGAGCCAGTCCAGGGCCAGGGTCAGAGACAACCTGGCTGACATCTGACGCCACAGCCTCTTCCATTTTCCTCTCTCCGTGCAGACAGAGATGGAGCCCAGAAGAGAACTCTGAGGACCCATCTACTGGACCAGCCGGGCTGGATGGGCCATGGAAATAGGAGAAGCCACCATGAGGATGTCCCCTTGGGCCTTACCTGACCACCATCTTCACAGGGTAGACACCGACCCCCAGGCGCCGGGGCCGGGGCACGTTATATGTGATTCGGCCACTATTGTTGGTGATCTCTGTGTCCAGGTGTACCCAGCGGCCTGAGGATGGCTCTACCATCACCAGGATGTCCACCTGTGGGCAGTGAAGGGAGACAGAGGAGTCGCTGAAGGCTGAGGGGGTGCAGGCTCAGCAGAGGGGCCAGGCTGGGGAGCAGGATGCAGGTTCCTGCCTGACATGTCCTGGCGCTTACCCTCCTGCCTCCCTCCCTGCGCTGGCTTCTCCTTCTTCCTCGGGTGCACCAAGTATATCCCTCCCCTCTCGATGGCCCTCATCTGTCCAGGGAGGGCCAGCGATTCTCTGCTCTGTGCTCTCTGCTCGCCCCCTGGAACCTTCACTCCCCATGCCAGGTGGAACCACCGGGCACCTGTGCAGGCGGACCAGCTGAGGACGGGATGGCATGCACTCAGTACCTTCTCTCCAGTCAGAGCCACCATGTCCAGAGGCCCATACATGAACCGCCCCACCAGGACCTGGGGGCCATCTTCAGCAGCAATCACATCATTGGCCCGGTGATTCGCAGTGACATTCTGGAAGGACAGAAAGAACCAAGTCTGGCTTTGTGCTTTGTCATTAAAACATCCTTAGGATAGCGAGAGAGATGTAGACCTACTGAATCAGGTCTCCTGTTAACTTTCATGAAAGTTTCAGAGACAATTCCCAAGGAACCCGGGGGAGAAACAGACTATGGTTCCCTATGACTGTCTTCAAAGCATGCTGGGCTTCCTACAGGGGTACATTTGCCTCTCCCCATGGCCTTGATGTGACAACCAGTCCTCCCAGTCCATCATCCACTTCTAGATTCCTAGGCTGGAAACTGCCTGGGCACCTCTGGTTCTGCCCTCTGCATCACGGCTTACATTCAACAGCCATTTGCCATCCGTCTTCTTTTGGTGGAAAATTTCAAACACCCGAGAGTAGAGAAAATAATGTCACGAGGCCTCATGAGCCTGCCTGCAGTTCCTCCGCCCACCAGCTGGCTGCACTGCAGTCTCGATCCCGTCGCTTCAGCCCCAACTATTCTGGAGCAATCCCAGACAGCGCAGGGCTCGATCTCAGCACCCCCCTTCCTTTTCACCTCTGCCTCTGTTCACTCTGCAGCTCCACGGCTGGGTTAGCACCAACTGCTCACCACTCCCAGGCTGGCCTTTGAGACCCACATCTCTCAATCTGGCGACCCTTCCTTTATAGTATTGGCCATATCTGGGTCTCTGCCACACCCATGTCACCTCTCACCTGGACTCTGCTAAAAACTTCCTAATGGATCTTTTTTTTGGGGGGGGTACTGGGGATTGAACTCAAGGGTGTTCTACCTCTGAGCTACACCCCCTGCCCTGTTTTATTTTTTGTTTTGAAACAGGGCCTCACTAAGTTGCTGAGGCTGGCCTTGAACCCGGGATCCTCCTGTCTATGCTTCCCAAGTACTGGGATTATAGGCGTATGTCACCATGTCTGGCACAGGACGCTTTTGGATTCCAGACCACATCTGTGAAGCCTGACACGTAGCAACTTCTCCATAACTGGCATCTCCTCACCATCCCCAACGCCCTGATCCCCCGCCTCCAGGATCCCACAGAGCCAGGCCATGCGCAGGGACCAACTCACACACCCCTCCTGCTCCCGGGCCTGGGGCCTCGCTGAAGCATGAATCCCAGCCTGCACAGGTGCTGAGCTCTGAGGAACAAGTCAAGGCTCTGATCTACCACAGGGATGCCCCGATCCCCAGTACAGACCCACCACCCCTAAACCACCGTCACAAACAGTGTACGGCCCTAGCAGGCACATACCCGCAGCTTGACCTGGGTCCGCTTGCGAAGCCACTTCTCCCGGGGGCTGGCGGGGCTCAGCGCAGCGGGGTCCAAGCCAGCGCTCTCCTTCACGCTCACACTCTCGTAGCGCATCACCTGACCAGCAGCGACAGGTCAGGGCCCAAGCCCTCCCTGGGCCCCCACCTCCCAGCCTGAGACCCTCTGGAGCCGAGGGGCCTCAGGACCTGTCTCCCTGCCCACCTGTCCTCACAGCAGGGCTGGGGCACTGTCTCCCAGCCTCTGTCCTCCATGCCTAAACCTAGTGGCTATCATTCTCTGCCTCCCTCCTGTACAGGTGACCCTTACCTGAGACCAACCAGAGCTCTGGTCCCAGCTCCTCCCCCCTCTCACGGCCCTTGCTCCAGCAATACTCCGCTCTCAATCCCATAGCACTGATAGACTCTGCTGGGTCCTTCTCTTAGCCTCTAAATACACTGTAATATCGCTCATCCTAAATAAAAAATACTCTCCCTAGAACCTCCCGGGCCTCCCTGGTTTCCATCACGTCCCTGTCCTCCCATACAAGGACAGTGCACAGAAGGCTTGTCTATGCCCTACCTCCTGTCCTCACCTGCCTCCTTCCCTCTGCCCACTCTGACAGGCTACTGCCCCCACTGCTCCACTGAGGCCGCTCTTGCCAAGGCCCCAGTGACTCCCGTCCTGCCCAACTCAGGGTCCACTCCTGTCTACCTCTCCGGGTTCTTCAACCTCAGGTCATGTCCTCTCCCATCTCCTCGGGCGGATCCTCCTGGTCTTCTCCAAGGAGCTCCAGGACTCATCCCTGGACCTCTTTCTGGGGTGACCCTCTGGGTACCCATCACCAGTTTCCCCTGCCTTTTAAGCTCTGACCACTCCCATGTTTTTGTGTCGAATCCTCTCATCTTCCCTAAGCTCCAGCTGCACCCACTCACCTTCCTTCCTAGCACCCAGCAGGCCCCTCACGTGCCCCGTGGCCAGAAGCCAGCCTCGGCTTCCCCAACCCCAGGAATGGCGCCGCCATGGTTAATCAAGGGGAAAGCTGAGTCTGCAGCTGAGTCTCCTCTGTTCCTCACGGCCCAGACCTCAGCGACTACTGCCACCAGACGGGATGGAGACCAAGTGCTCAACGGGCTGGGAGGGAGGGGTCTGCGGCCAGGTATACTCAGGGGCAACAGTACCTGTCTCAGGATGAAGGCAACCACGTCGGTGGACTCCCAGTAGCTGGCGTGGAAGAGGTGGGGTAGGGCCACGGTGGGGAAGGCGGTGAGGACGTCGGGGCAGTACAGGGCGTAGTCGATCCGCTTGGCACCCCACCACTTGGCTGTGACTGCGGGCCGAGAGGAAGGTAAGGATGGAGGTGCCAAGGGGCAGTAAGGGGTTCCAGGGACCCAGACCCAAAGGCAGATGTGCCGCTTGGTGCTCAAGTTCGGAGCCAGAGCAGCCTGCACTGGCTGATGCTCTCGCGGAAGGGGCTGTCCTGCCTCCTACCTTCTCGCACCACGGCCCCTTCGCCCATCCACCCTCCTCTAAGACAAGATGTATGCTCCAAACTGGTCCCCAGGAAAGACCCCCAGCAACACTCAGCTACACCCTAGGGTGCAGAGGTCAGGGCTCTGTCTATGCCTGGAGAGGCCATAGCTTGCCCCCACCATCAGAGATGACAGGCCCGTGTAGGGTCAGAGGTCAAGGCTCTGTTTAAGGTAAAAACTCAGTCCTGGGCTAGGGTCAGGGATCAGGGCTTTATCCAAGATCAGGGTCGAGTTCAGGGCTCTCTCCAGGGTCAGAGGTCTTTGAGGTCTCTTGAGCCTGAAGCCAAGTCTCAGCCAACAGAGCAACAGTTCCCAAAAGGCGGGAGCACCGCCCAGGATTTCCTTCACCCCTCCTTCCTCTTCCCTCCTCCCCCAAGCCCTGCTCTCCGTAGGTCTGGCTGAGAGCCTGTGACCTCCCAGAGAAAAAATCTTGAGCAAATGCAGGCGGGGTCCCAGAAGACCTCACTCACTGTGGGAGGCGCCCACAGGTGCCAGGCTGTCCGAGGACGCTGAGCTGTCGCTGTGGGAGCTGCCCTCACTCATCCTGCGTCCAGGGCGCTGGAACTTCAGGGTCTGAGGCGGTGAGGCAGGGGTGTCCAGGAGCGGTGGGCTGCCCTGGGAGCTGCCCTCCAGGAATAGGGGGCTGTGGGTGTGCAGGGCATCAGCTGGAGGGGGAATTTCAAGGTCAGGGTGAGTAGAGGGTCTCCAGTAGCACTGCCCACTCAACGCCAGCCCCGTGCTGGCCCAGAGGCTGGACACACACGGGAGCTGGCCCCGGACCAGTAGGCGTGCGCGCACACACACACACACACACACACACACACACACACGACTCCTTTGCCATAGCATACTGTTGAGGTTCGCCTCCTCTTAAATTGTGAGTATGCAAGCATGAGCGAGGGGCCTAACCATTGCCCCCACCTGCAATAAAGCTGTGCACAGTGACTGTAGGAGATGGCCCCCAAAGCACAGCAGAGATTGGGGGTGCTCCCTCACCATGTCTTCTCTTGGCTAAGTCCTCCCCTGAACCACAAAGGACTGTGGCCAAGCTGGAATGAACGTGGACCCCAGCCTGACAGCTAAGTTGGCCTCTGGGGGGGAGTCCCCTGACTAAACGAAAACATTTTAGGATGGGGGAGGGAGGACTCTGAGTCTCACCTACCTATCAAAAACTCCTATCAAGCAGGGCTCTAGGAATTAAGTGTCTTGGAAATGCGGGATGGGAGTGGGTTTTAGTCTTTTTTGTTGGTTGGTTGGTTGGTTGGTTGGTTGGTGCTGGGGAATTGAACCCAGGAGTGCTTTACCTCTGAGCTATATCCCTAGCTCTTTTTTTTAAATTTTGAAACAGGGTCTTGCTAAGTTGTAGAGGCTGGCCCTCGAACCTGCGATCCTCCTGTCTCAACCTCCCACGTACTGGGATTACAGGCATGTGCCACCACACTCAGCTTGGTTTTTAGTCTGGAATGAGCCACACACACAGAATCCCCCCATCTCTGGCCCAAACCTCCCAGCAGGCCTAGGCCTCCACAGTGGGGTAGAGCCAACGCTCTGATGTCTAAGCCTGCCCTTGGCCACACCCCCAGTCCACGCCCTGCTTGCCCTCTTTGAGCCCTGGAGGCCACAGGGCTTTCCCCAAACCCACCTGCCCTGGCTCCACTGTTCCCCCCACCTCCAGCTTTCTCTCTTCTCCAAATGCACCTCCCCAGCCAGGACCTACTCGAAAGCCACCTCCTCCATGAAGCCCACCAGCATGGTACTCTCCCTACTGTGAGGATCCCTGGAGTTCCACCTGGCTGGGGCCTGGCTCCAGTCCCAGAACTTACTGAGAAGAAGAGACTGTCCATCGCCCAGCGGGAACCTCTGGTAGCGGGGCACGCTGACAGGAGGCACCAGGTGGAAATTGGGCTCTAGCAGCGGCTCCAGTCGCGAGGAAGAGGGGTCTGCGCAGTGGAAGAAGCTGTAGACCTGGCTGCAGGCAGGACGTACCTGGAAGCCTAGAGTGGGTGGGGAGGACACATGGGGAAGCCCCTTTCTAGAACCTGCCACCTTGGCCCTAGAAGGTTCCCCGGAGTGCGGCTTTGAATAGCCTTCTCTTCTGCTCAAGAACGTCCCATGGCTCCCTGCTACCGAAAGGAACAAAGCCATTATGTTCGGCTTGGCATTCAATGCTTTGCTAATCTGTCTCACCAGGAGCACCACTTATTTTTTTTTTCTTTTTGTACTTGAGATTGAACTCAGGGTGGGGGGGGGGTCTACCTCTGAGCTATAACCCCAGCCCTATTTTATTTTTTATTTTGAAATAGGGTCTCGCTAAATTGTTGAGGGTCTCACTAAGTTGCTGAGGCTGGCCTTGAACCTACGATCCTCCTGTCTCAGCCTCCCAAGTCCTGGGATTACAGGTGTGCGCCACCACACCTGGATGACACCTAGCACTGCAGCTGTGGTGAACATCTGCAATTCCCCAACCAGGCTTGCTGCTTTCCTTTCTCTGTGCCTTTTGTTCAAGAGGCCCCCTCTTCCTGGGAGGCCCTCCCTCCACTGGTCAAACTCTTTCGATTTCTCCAGCTTCTGCTAAATTGCTGCGTGTCTTTGAAGCCCACCCAGGTTCCTCCAATAAGCTTTCTCAGGACCCTTGCTCAGGCCCCTAGGGAACCTGGATGACACTCAGTTCCTTAGACTCCCAGAGTCAGAGCTGATGGAACACTTCTCTCACTGACCAGCAGGTGTCTCCACTGAGGCCTCTGCCTCTCTAGCTGGCATCCCGGTCCTGGGGTCAGGGGTCTAGACCCTGGAACATCCAGGCGTCCAAATCAGCCCTGGAGTTCCTGGTAACATGGAGGGTGGCCCTGAGCTCTTCCTCCTCTCCTCCTCCCAACCAGAGCCCCTTCCTCTTAATCCATGCCATGCTCTAGGTCAGCAGTAAGCTTCGGCAGAAAGCTCTTATCTGCTGATACACAGGCACCCTCCAGGATCTGGAGTCCACGCACCTGTCCTCAGAGTCACTGTTAAACCCCTGCTGGTCCAGTCACCCCCTGTATGTATTTTGGAGGAACAGGAAGGAGGAAATGGGTGCGATAGGGTGAATGTTCGTGACTTCTTTTCCCACAGGGCATGACTGCCAACAGGGACAAATCAGCCAGAGGCATGTAACAGGGCCCTCTCCTCTCTTTCTCTCCTCTCCTCCGCCCCTCTCCTACCCTTTCTTTCCATCAGCCCCAACTCCATGATTCTCCAACTCCCCCCGTTTTGAGACCAGATCCAGTGGCCTAGGACACATAAAAGCATCTCAGACCCGAGTCCGTGCCATACCCACCGTCTAGCCCGGGCAGTACCGTCCTCCGCATGGCCAGGACCAGGCCCAGGGGTGAGCCGAAGAGGAAGAAGTCGGACACATCGAAGTCAAAGCGGCCCAGGCTGGCCTCAGCGGCAGGGGGCTCAGCCTCATCCTTCAGCATGCTGGAGTGGATGCTGCCGAGGAGGAGGACATGGGGAAGGGCAGGTGAGGGCCGGATGGAGGAGGTGGAGCGTGTTCACTCAGCAAGACAGCCCGAGAGCCGAGAGTCCAGCCTCCATGTCAAGCAGGGTCCCCTCACCTGGCACCATCAACACCGGTGAGCAACAGTCTCGGCCTGTTCACCAAGCCCTGGCCAATAACAATCGGCTAGAGCAGGGGTCAGCGACCTTTTTCTGCAAGGGGCCAGATGGCAAATATTGTGGATTTTGAGCGCCATATGGCTTCCATCACATCGACTTAATTCTGCCATCAGAGCATGAAAGCAGCTACGGGCGATACTTACAAACCCCGTGGGGCTGTGATGGGCTACAACTCTATTTACACAAATGGGCTGAGCACCTGGGAGCAGCTGAGGATCCTGCAAGCAAATAGGCCTGCCCCCATCATGCTGTTCCCTGGTCACACCGAGAATTCCCACACTGTCTACAGAAGCCCAGCCTGGCCAATACAAGACCAGCTGGCTAGTGCCGTCCTGCCAGGATTAGGGCTTTTGTTGTAACTCATGTTCCAGGCAACCCGCAGACACAGATGCAAACAGCTTGGTCTCCCCCCCTCCCCCTCCAGCCAGCAGAGGAAGAGAACTCAAGAAGAAAAACAGGACACGCCCAGAGTGCCTACCATTCCTAGCCCAGATGCCTGGTACTCCAAAAAGAGTCCAAGTTCTGTTCAGCCACAGACCCAGAGCAGGGTGCTGAAGATCAGGAGGAAGACTGGGAACCTCCTTGGTCTTCCAGTGAGCATTAGGTATAGCTTAGTGGTGTAAACACTACAGGGGAATTGTGTGATCAATTCACCGAATGCAAATTCAATTAAAATACTCAAGTTGGAGGAGAAAAATAAATTTAGAAGTAACAATTGAAATATACAGGCAAAAGCCGGGCGTGGTGGCGCACGCTTGTAATCCCAGTACTTTGGGAGGCAGAGACCGGAGGATCCGGGTTCGCGGCCAGCCTCAGCTCTCTCGCTCTCTCTCTCCCTGTCTCTCTCTCTCTCTCTCTCTCTCTCTCTCTC